>JXCR01136374.1:383092-480753 GCA_002079205.1 Phalaenopsis hybrid cultivar | reverse complement strand
GGGATGATCGGAACTGTGCTTCGCTTTAATTATTTTGATGTAATTGAACACTGTGAGATGTCTTCTTTGTTGGCCTATGTTTTAGCGGACAGTCCATTAACTTTGATTGTGTTGCATCTCTAAGTGTTATTTTATTTCATTGAGGCGTTTGCATGACTACCACATAATTCTTATGTTTACATATTTATGCCTAAATTTGATTTTTACATTTATCACTTTTAATCCATTCGTAGGATATGTTTAAGTGTTATAAATATAAATTATGGAAGATTGGGTGTTAGATATGTGTGGTATGGAAGTAAATGTCAAGGGAATTGTGACGCCGAATGTTTTTGGCTTTTTGCTTGGACTTTATTTTATTTATTTGAAATTTTGTTGGCCATTCCAACTCGATTTATCAATTAGGGAAATTTTATAACTGCTGATATTTTGAGTTAAATTTTAATTTAGGATTCATGATATTCTTTTATTGAGATGCTAGATATTTATTATTATTTTTTCTATAAAAATATAACTTTAAGAAAAAAATGTTTTTTTAAAAAATTTTTCAAGCCAAGTATCTCTTGGGCTAAAATTTGTTAGGTTTTTATGGGAAATTTTTTAGCAATAATATACTGATTTTGGTTTTGATTAATGTTGATGCTAGTAGATTATTTTAAAATTTGTAATATTTGAAAAATTAATTAATTAATATTATATTATCTAGCGAATGCAGGCCAATTTTGTTGATATGTTGGTTTTGGTTGCTACCAAAATATATGAGACGCCTGATCTTTATAGATCAAATGAGCTCAGTGGTTATTACCCAAGTGTAATTAGTACAACATTTTGTGTGCCGTCTATCGTTCAACTTCGTTTTGCTAGCTGGGTTCAATTGTTCCGAACGGATATATCCTCGAACATAATAGGTCCAGGGTCATTAGATTTTTATCCTGAGTTAATGGTACACGCTTCTGTATGAGTGGAGGTTGCTCATTTAAACGGCGTCACCAGTGTCATGGCTAACACGATTATATGTAAGTTCATTTTCTTTCCTTTTATTTTTTTTTTCCAAGCCACTCATGTGAGGCGTATAAGATAATATTTCAGTTTTGTTATTAGATATGTATGAGTCTATTTGGGGCAGCTGCCCTTGTGAATAAACTGATTGGTTGTTTATTTATTGTTGTTTTGAGCATAGTTGCAGCGTATCTGTTTCTGGACAGATGACTATTCTGCTCGTGTGGTAATGTTGTTTGCAACATAATTGTTATAATAATATATTCACTTAAGAGTAGTGCAAAAAATAAAGATATACATATCACTTGGCAGCGAGTATCTTCATTAATAATAAAATAAAAACTATTAAAATAACATTTAATAATATGATAATATTATTTTTAAAATAGAGACGACGTATGTCATGAGCCAGGTCGTCATCTAGGGATACTATCCACTCTCGGTCACCCTCGACGATGAAATCTATCAGTCTGTTTGAACACCAGAAGAAGTCACACTTGTCCGCCGTGGGCACCTCTAGAACTATCTCCCGTACCTATGTGCACGACGTGACGGGAGCAGGGAACTTTGTAGTCCGCAGTGGCATAGTACTCATGGGGAGGTCCCAAAAATCCTTGAACTAATATTTCATGAAATTTTCAAAAGACAATTCATTAGTCATAAGAGACATATAAATTGATAAAACGAAGTAATTAACATGAAATCTTCAAAAGACTCACTATTCCAACCAATGAATATGTCACAACAAGAAAATAAGACCTTATAAAACTAGGGTTTTGAGTTGTCTTTAACCCACACAATACCAAGTTTGTGTATGTTAAATATACATATTACCAAAAAAAATCATCCAGAAGAACCTCAAAAGTCGTATCGTTGAAAAAAAGAGAGAAATTTGGTTGTTTTCAATAGGATTTCATATGTGACACCAACCAATGCCGACAATCAAACCATCCAGAAGAATTCATAAGGTCTAACACCTCATATTGGACCTCTTAAACCCACAAAAAATATTAAAAAAAGAAAGGAAACAATAATAAAATCTGACAAACATTATAAAAAAACTCAAACAATCATAATTAGATGTACAAGTAGCATAAATAAACATGAATTGTACAAAATAAACAAGTAGAAATTGATAAAAGAAGTAACTAATTATAGTTTTGTATAGGTGTGAGGTCTCAGAGAATTCATTATATAAACCAACGATTGTCGTTGCAAAAACCTTGTTAAAAAAATGGTTCTTGGTTGTCTTTAACGCACATAATACCAAGCTTGTGCATGTCACACATGCATATCACCTAAAAATGTCATCTAAAAGAACCTCAGAAACGGTATCGCCAAAAAAGAAGAGAGGAACTTGGTTGTCTTTATAAGATTTCACGTTTAACATCAACCAATACCGCCAATGAAGCTATCCAAAAGAAATCATATGACCTAACGTCTCATCATGGACCTCTCAAACCTAAAAAAAAGAAAAAAAAGAAAACGATAAAAAAACTTACAAACATCATAAAAAAACCCAAAAAATCATAATCAAATGTACAAGTATCGTCCAATCAACATCCAACAATGGCGTATGTAATCCGCTCTCTCAATTCAACCATTTTTGCGGCAACTTCGTCATCTTAGGTGTAACCCTCAAGTGATTCTACTTCTGGTTGTGCTATAAATTGGCTTATGTGAGATTCAAATGCTTCTAGTGGGACCTGTAAATGATCATTGCCAATCATGCTGAAGTCTACATCAGTTCGAGAATGATGACATCGAATATAGTTGTGGAGAGTCATTGTAGCCACTACAATATGCACTTGGTTCTAAAATGGATACGTTGGCATATCATGCAATATGACCCATTTTTTCTTTCACACTTCAAATATTCTTTTAATTACGTCATGTAAGGAAGTGCGTCTTTTGTTAAACATTTCATTTCTACCCCGAGCAACACTACTAAATTTTTCAAAATCGGGAATGTAATGTTTCGTATCCGGAGGGATATCTAACATCTAACAAATAATATTTATTTGTTCTAAATACAACGATTAGTAATGAACTTAATAAAAATATGAATATGATTAATAGTTGAACAAATTTGGAGGTGAGTGAGAGAAGTTGTGCTTTTGATTTTTTGTAGCAAAAACAAAAATATGACTGTCATGGGCACTGTCTTGCCAACGAACCATTATAAAAGTAAAACACCTGTTGAAATCACATACGAACATCAAGTTTTGTGCGGGTGATTCACTTCATTTGTATGCGACATTTTCATTATTGAATGTAAATATAGAAAATCAAAAAGAATAAATAAATTATTGCTCTTTTTTTTTTTAAGCTGTCGGTTTTGGAAAGGAAGGGTTTGGCTTTTATTATTTTATAAGTTATGATTCCCCCGCTTTTCTCTCTCTGGTTTTCCAACAGCGAGCAGCTCCATACTCTCCCCNAAAAAAAAAAAAAAAAAAAAAAAAAAAACCTCTGAAAAATTTTATTTAAAAACTTGGTGGCATTTCCTTCCTTCAGTGTTAACAGTCATGAATTGCTGTTCTTGTTTGGCAGGTTTGCGAGTCGAAGTCCTTATGATTCAGAAAAGAATTTTGAAAGCGTGGAAGTTAGCATGAATGCGAAGCCTGAACTAAAGCTTGCGGTGGACTTCGCTGTGGCGGAATAGAAAACCCCTCACTCCTCAATTTGTCGATATTATCCTGCTTCTGGGATGATCGGAACTGTGNTTCAGAAAAGAATTTTGAAAGCGTGGAAGTTAGCATGAATGCGAAGCCTGAACTAAAGCTTGCGGTGGACTCCGCTGTGGCGGAATAGAAAACTCCTCACTCCTCAATTTGTCGATATTATCCCGCGTCTGGGATGATCGGAACTGTGCTTCGCTTTAATTATTTTGATGTAATTGAACACTGTGAGATGTCTTCT
The DNA here is from genome assembly GCA_002079205.1 of Phalaenopsis hybrid cultivar. NCBI lineage: Eukaryota > Viridiplantae > Streptophyta > Magnoliopsida > Asparagales > Orchidaceae > Phalaenopsis > Phalaenopsis hybrid cultivar. Next base: position 476,835 of record JXCR01136374.1, on the reverse strand, counting down.
TTGTTGGCCTATGTTTTAGGGGACAGTCCATTAACTTTGATTGTGTTGCATCTCTAAGTGTTATTTTATTTCATTGTGGCGTTTGCATGACTACCACATAATTCTTATGTTTACATATTTATGCCTAAATTTGTTTTTTACATTTATCAAACTTAATCCATCCGCATCAAGCCAAAAATATTATTATTATTAATTTTTTAGGATATGTTAAGTGTTATAAATATAAATTATGGAAGATTGGGTGTTAGATATGTGTGGTATTGAAGTTAATCANCACCGTGAGATGTCTTCTTTGTTGGCCTATGTTTTAGCGGACAGTCCATTAACTTTGATTGTGTTGCATCTCCAAGTGTTATTTTATTTCATTGAGGCGTTTGCATGACTAACACATAATTCTTATGTTACATATTTATGCCTAAATTTGATTTTTACATTTATCAAACTTAATCCATCTGCATCAAGTCAAAAATATTATTATTATTAATTTTTTAGGATATGTTGAGCGTTATAAATATAAATTATGGAAGATTGGGTGTTAGATATGTGTGGTATGGAAGTAAATCTTAAGGGAATTGTGACGCAGACTGTTTTTGGCTTTTTTGCTTGGTTGGCCATTCCAACTAGATTTAGCAATTAGGGAAATTTTTTTACTGCTGATATTTTGAGTTAAATTTTAATTTGGGATTCATGATATTCTTTTATTGAGATGCTAGATATTTNGACGCAGACTGTTTTTGGCTTTTTTGCTTGGTTGGCCATTCCAACTAGATTTAGCAATTAGGGAAATTTTTTAACTGCTGGTATTTTGAGTTAAATTTTAATCTGGGATTCATGATATTCTTTTATTGAGATGCTGGATATTTATTTTTTTTTTTCTATAAAAATATAACTTTAAGAAAAAAATGTTTTTTTTTTAATTTTCTAGCCAAATATCTCTTGGGCTAAAATTTGTTAGGTTTTTATGGGGAATTTTTTAGCAATGATATACTGATTTTGGTTAGGATTAATCTTGATGCTAGTAGATTATTTTAAAATTTGTAATATTTGAAAAATTAATTAATTTATATTATATTATCTAGCGAATGCTGGGCAATTTTGTTGATATGTTAGTTTTGGTTGCTGCCAAATTATATGAGACGCCTGATCTTTATGGATCAAATGAGCTCAGTGGCTATTACCCTAGTGTAATTAGTACAACATTTTGTGTGTCGTCTTGTTCTGAACGGATATATCCTCGAACTTAATTAATCAAGGGTCATTAGATTTTTATCCTCAGTGGTACACTCTTCTGTATGGGTGGAGGTTCCTCATTTAAATGGCGTCACCAGTATCATGGCTAACACGATTATATGTAAANAAATTAATTAATTTATATTATATTATCTAGCGAATGCTGGGCAATTTTGTTGATATGTTAGTTTTGGTTGCTACCAAATTATATGAGACGCCTGATCTTTATGGATCAAATGAGCTCAGTGGTTATTACCCATGTGTAATTAGTACAACATTTTGTGTGTCGTCTCCCGTTCAACTTCGTTTTGCTATCTGGGTTCAATTGTTCCGAACGGATATATCCTCGAACTTAACAGGTCAAGGGTCATTAAATTTCTATCCTGAGTTAATGGTACACTCTGCTGTATGAGTGGATGTTACTCATTTAACCGGCGTCAGCAGTATCATGGCTAACACGAATATATGTAAGTTCATTTTCTTTCCTTCAATTTTTGTTTTCCAAGCCATTTATGTGATAAGATAATATTTCAGTTTTGTGATTAGATATGTATGAGTATGTTTGGGGCAGCTGCCATTGTGGATAAACTGATTGGTTGTTTGTTTATTGATGTTTGAACATAGTTGCAGCGCAGCTGTTTCTGGACAGATGACTGTTCTACTCGTGTGGTAATGTTGTTTGCAACATAATTGTTATAATAATATATTCACTTAAGAGTAGTGCAAAAAATAAAGAAATACATCTCACTTGACAGCGAGTATCTTCATTAATAATAAAATAAGAACTATTAAAATAACATTTAATAATATGATAATATTATTTTTAAAATAGAGACGACGTATGTCATGAGCTAAGCGTCATCTAGGGATACTATCCATTCTCGATCACCCTCGACGATGATTTATCAGCCTGTTTGAACACCAAAAGAAGTCACACTTGTCTGTGATTCTCTGCGGGCACCTCTAGAACTATCTCTCGTACATATGTGCACGACGTGACGGGAGCAGGGAACTTTGTAGTTCGCAGTGGCATAGTACTCATGGGGAGGTCCCAAAAATCCTTGAACTAATATTTCATGAAATCTTCAAAAGACAATTCATTTGTCATAAGAGAAATATAAATTGATAAAAAGAAGTAATTAACATGAGGTTTCAGAGGACTCACTATTCCAACCAATGAATATATCACTACAAGAAAATAATAGACCTTATAAAACAAGGGTTTTGAGTTGTCTTTAACCCACATAATACCAATTTTGTGTATGTGACATATACATATTACAAAAAAAAATCATCCAGAAGAACCTCAAAAGCCGTATTGTTGAAAAAGAGAGAGTAATTTAGTTGTTTTCAATAGGATTTCATATGTGACACCAACCTATGCCGACAATCAAACTATCCAGAAGAATCCATAAGGTCTAACACCTCATCTTGGACCTCTTAAACCCACAAAAAAAGAAAGGAAACAAGAGAAAAAAATCTTACAAACTTCATAAAAAAACTCAAAAAATCATAATTAGATATATAAGTAGCATAAATAAACAAGAATTGTACAAAATAAACAAGTAGAAATTGATAAAAGAAGTAACTAATTATAGTTTGTGTAGGTGTGAGAGAATTCAATATACAAACCAACGACTGTCACTACAAAAACCTTGTTAAAAAAGACTTCTTGGTTGTCTTTAACACACATAATACCAAATTCGTGCATGCCACACATGCATATCACCTAAAAATGTCATCTAGAAGAACCTCAGAAATGGTATCGCCAAAAAAGAAGAGGAACTTGGTTGTCTTCTATAGTATTTCACGTTCAACACCATCCAATACCGCCATTCAAGCCATCTAGAAGAAACAATATGACCTAACTTCTCATCATGTACCTCTCAAACCTACAAAAAAAAANCCAAGATACCCTTCCATGACCCAAAAAAAAAAAAAAAAAAAAAAAGAAAGGAAACGAGCAAAAAAAAACTTACAAACATCATAAAAAGACCCAAAAAATCATAATCAAATGTACAAGTACGTCCAATCAACATCCAACAATGGCGTATGTAATCTGCTCTCTCAATTCAACCATTTCTGCGGCAACTTCGCCATCTTAGGTGTAACCTCCTGTGATTCTACTTCTGGTTGTGGTATAAATTGGCTTATGTGAGATTCAAATGCTTTTAGTGGGGCCTGTAAATGATCATTGTCAGACATGCTGAAGTCTATATTAGTTCGAGAATGATGACATCGAATGTAGTTGTGGGAGTCATTGTAACCACTAGAATATGCACTTGCTTCTAAAATGGATACGCTGGCATATCATGCAATATGACTCATTTTTTCTTCCACACTCCAAATGTTCTTTTAATTACGCCGTGTAAGGAAGTGCATCTTTTGTTAAACATTTCATTTCTACCCCGAGCAATACTACTAGATTTTTCAAAATCGGGAATGTAATGTTTCGTATCCGGAGGGATATCTAACATCTAACAAATAATATTTATCTATTCTAAATACAACAATCAGTAATGAACTTAATAAAAATATGAATATGATTAATAGCTGAACAAATTTGGAGATGAGTGAGAGAAGTTGTGCTTTCGATTTTTTGTAGCAAAAACGAAAATACGGCTGTCATGGGCACTGTCTTGCCAAAGAACCATTACAAAAGTAAAACAACTGTTGAAATCACATACTAACGGTAATTCACTTTATTAGTATATGTAAATATATAAAATCAAAAAGAATAAAATAAATTGTTGCTTTTTTTTTTTTAAGCTCTCGGTTTTGGAAAGTAAGGATTTCGCTTTTATTATTTTATGATTCCCCCGCTCTTCTCTCTCTGGTTTTCCAACAGCGAGCAGCTCCATACTCTCCCCATCTCCCTTGCCGTGACACTCCAACCCAAGTTCCACTCTCATTTTCCNGCCGTGACACTCCAACCCAAGCTCCACTCTCCTCCCACTCTCATTCTCCCACCAAACAGCCACCTCACAGACACAAGCCTCCATTACTTCCCTCCCCACCTCCTCTCAAACCGTGCACAGCCCACTTCCCACTCACCGCGCGGCCAAATTCCACTCCCTAAGCTCACTCGATCTCACGGATTGCACTCTCGTCCCTCTCCAAATCGAGCAACACACTTTCCTCTCACCCCCATTCCTTCTTNTCCATCACTTCCCTCCCCACCTCCTCTCAAACCGTGCACAGCCCACTCCCCACTCTCCTCGACACCGCGCGGCCAAATTCCACTCCCTAAGCTCACTCGATCTCACGGATAGCACTCTCGTCCCTCTCCAAACCGAGCAACACACTTTCCTCTCACCCCCATTCCTTCTTTTAGCACCAAAAAGCAACACCACACTCCCTCTTTTCCAACCAAAACAAAAAAAAAAAGAAAAAATCCGAAACCGCTCACTGTTCTCTCCCACTCACAAACCCAACTCTACTTACTCTCCCTAATATTCCTCCTCATTAAAGCCAAGGTCCCGAGCAATAGCAGGAAAGTGATCCTCCCTCTCTCTCTCTCTCTTGGATCTCCGACTTCTTCCACCGGCAAGGCCGCAAAGCACTCCAAACCAAGCTTCCGCCTCTCCCCTCTCCAACGAAGTGTTATTAGGTGCGGACGCCGCACCTATGACGACGGTTGTGATCGACGGGAGGCCGCTTGTTTCTTCTCCGATCAATCACCGCGGATATCCGCACCTTCTCCCATCGATAGAGAATATTTTCTGCTCTGCAACCCGGGATTAGGTGACCTCTTTCCTTAACTTGAAAACAAATAAAAGCATTTGACATTCAATTCATGTCCATCTACATTTCTAACACCTAAGCATTTGACATGCACGATAATTTTTGGGTGCACCTAAATTTTAATTTTACAAAGTTTTACATGCATACCACCATATTCTCATGTATTTACACACGTACAAATATTTTTATATATTTACATGCGTATCAACTAAATTTTGTGTATCTACATATCCAATGCTGAAAATTTGATGTTTACATGTATGACTCCCAAATCCTATACACATGTTCGACATCCAAACTTAAATATTTTATGTGCACATCGCTCAAAATTTATATGTTTAAGTGCACGTCACTTATTACTTGTGTATTTACATGCCAACACTCAAATCTCACATGTTCAGAAGCCAGCCATTCAAATCTCATATACTTACGTGCTTACATGCTTAGACTTCAATATTTACATGCTAGTCATTTAAATATTGTATTTACATACCAAATATTAGGGATTTACCAAAAACAAGCTACTTAGTTCTCACATTGTTGCATGTTAGCCATCTAAACATAGGATTCACCAGCCCAAACAGAAAAACAAATTTAGAGAGAGAGAGAGAGAGAGAAATCTTTGGCCTTTAAAAAAAATATACATAAATAAGAACAATAATTATATGTAAATCTCATGGAGATGTATATTTAACACTTAAGCAAAAAAAAAAAAAAAGAATATTTACATACACACTATTTAATTCTTATGTATTTACCTAATTAACACTTAATGCTTATGTATTTATATATTTAAAACTAAAAAATTAATTTTCACATATAAATATATATGTATGATATGTTTTTCTATTTAAAAAAATTAAGTGGTTGTATTTATTTTGTATGTAAAAATTAATAATAATAATAATAATGAATTGTTAGTGTTATATTTATGTGATATTCAAACATTAAGTGTTTTGTAGATAAAAAATAAAATTTTAAATGTTATAAAATTAAAAATAAATTTTAAGTGTTATATTTATATGGTGTTATAAATATTAAATGTTATGTATGTAAAAGTAAATTTTTATGTATTGTGAGAAATAAATTTTTAAGTGTTTTGTATATAAAAATATAATTTTAAGTGACTTATATGTGTGTTATTAAAAATTTGAGTGTTTTGCATGTGAAAATGAATATTGGGTATTTTCATATAAAAAAAATTGGCATTTAAGTCTTAACTATGAAAATTCATAAGAATTCTTTGGTGTGTATGTAAATTTAAAAAAAAAGGAAATGTTACTTACGAAAAGAGAAGACAAGAAAATTTAGCTTTACAAAATATACATATAAACCTCAAAAACAAAGGGAAAGAAGAAAAAATTACTTTATCAAACTCTCCTAAAACTTTCACTTCAAAACTCCACTAAGATCCTCATCAAAACCCACCTAAATTTTACTAAAACCTCCACCAAAACCCACCAAAGCCATCACCTAAACTTCACCAAACCCATTAAAAAAACACCCAAAACCCACTTAAAACCTTCACGCAACTTCACCAAAACAGTCACTCAAGCTTTACCAAACCCTCCCAAAACCTTCACTCTTAAACTCCACTAAAATACCTACATCAAACCCACCTTAATTCCTAGCAAAAATTCACCAAAATGGCTAGCCAAAATTCACCAAAATCCATATCCAAAATCCACTAAATTTTTACATCTAAGTNCTCCCAAAACCTTCACTCTTAAACTCCACTAAAATACCTACATCAAACCCACCTTAATTCCTAGCAAAAATTAACCAAAATGCCTAGCCGAAATTCACCAAAATCCATAGCCAAAATCCACTAAATTTTTACATCTAAGCCTCACTTGAAATTCTATCAAAATATTCACCTAAACCATCAAAACCTCCACCAAAAACTCCCAAAACCTTCATCCAAAAGCTCACTAAAAATTTCATCCAAAACCATTGTAACTTCCATCAGAATTTTCACCAAAACTCCACAATAATTTCACCAAATATTCATCCAAAAAATTCAACTAAATGTCCACTAAGATTTACCAAACTTTCATCAAAATTTTCACCAAATTTCCACAAGAACTCTACCAAAAACCCACAATAATTCCATCAAAATTCAATAAAAATATCACAAAGCCTCTTTCAAATTTCCACACACAAAAAAAAAAAACCTCATCAAAATTGCCTTCCTTATCTAACATTAAAGTACATCCAAACCTCAGTATCTTCAACATCTCCTACATTTTCTTCCTTTTGGTTCTGATAATAACTGTTCCAATTTTGAACATTTTTATCTTGAAATTCTTAATAAAAAATATTGGAAATCTAAACTTAGAAATTTGATGAAACAAAACCACAGCCCTAATCGAGAGTTTTCTGACTTTTGTAGCTTAAGATGTAATAGCTATAGGGGCTTGCTTTATAAAAAGTTTAAGACCTCATATTTAATCTAAACTCTATCTAGTCTTCTTATTAGATAAGGGAAAGATTTGTCAATTTAGTTGTAGACCATTACAAATATCCAAAGTTTTTTAATTTAAATAATTGAACCTATCATAAAGTGATATTCTATCTATTANGTTTAAGACCTCATATTTAATCTAAACTCTATCTAGTCTTCTTATTAGATAAGGGAAAGATTTGTCAATTTAATTGTAGACCATTACAAATATCCAAAATTTCTTAATTTAAATAATTGAACCTATCATAAAGTGATATTTCTATCTATCAGGATCGTATATTACTTTTGATGACACGTTTTGATTATTTAAATACTTCATTAAATTTTTGAATTTTTATGGTATTCAAAACTTCGTGTTGAAAAATGAAACCGACAACCACAAAATCGATAAGTCGTCTCAACTGCATTGGCGTTGTATGATATCATGTATCCCTTAACACATCAATAATTCTTCTGAGATTGTAATCCTAACTTTGACACAAAATTTTTTATTTTGCACAGATCATCCGACACTAAATTTTTTGTGGGGTTCGTCTCTTTCAAAAATGTTGCAACTTCAATTGAATGGTTATTTGGGCATCTTAAAATTAGATTTGATGCTCCTCATTCTCAGTGTCACTGATAACTCTGTATGTGTAGTGCAACCATCTCGTAAGTGTTATTGTACAAGATTGAGTAAGTCATAGAATTATTGAGTTCTGTATTCGATTTCGCCTTCGTGTTGAACACTCTCAACAAAATGCGCTTTCTAAGCTTCATGAACCATTTATTCATATGTTTCAGCATCATATTCCTCTTCTGGAGGGTCATAACTTGTTGAGGCACCAACTTGATCATACTTAATTTCTGTTTTTTGCTTACCATGTGCAGTCTAGTACCAATAATTTGATTTGAATCCCTTGTGGTAAAGATCCAACTTAACTTCTTTAAGTCTCAAATATGTTTGATTCTTGTACTTCGTACAATGATATCAGAACTTACCATTTAAATGATACATGGGCAGTTGTGATGCCACATGAATGAATTCCTTAACACAATTTAAGAACTCATCAGNCGATGACGACTCTTTTTGGGACGCCGAGCCCAAGAACTCCGAATGAGCAGTCTCAGCTGGAGCAGGGGAAGAATTCTGTTAAACCTGATGATGATACTTGGCAGATCTTTAAACCGGGTAAGTAGTAACAAGGCTGTGTCCTTCTTGCAATCTGAAAATTTTATAGCTATGATATTTTAGTATCATAAATTTATGCATGGAAATATGTAACTTCACGTGTATATGATGTAGCCTCCTCATTCACTGTTGGTTGTACAAACGGTAAAATATATTTTCTCTTCAAAGAGAGAGTGATGCTGATACTTTTTGATGTTATGTTATGGATTTTAGCGTTATGTATATAAATATGTATTTTTTGGGTATGATATATGTAAATAGTTAAGAATTGTGCCCCTTTTTTAATAAATCTTATTTATGTTTGATTAATTTTTTAATTACATGGATTCACAGGGGACAGTCCGGAACAAATGAAGACAAAACTCAGGCATTGGGCTCAAATCGTGGCTTGCTCAGTGAGACAGGGCTACTAGTCTATGCTCATGATGATAAGTTAAAAAATAAAATAAAAGGAAATTTGAGGAAAATTTACAGGGTAATTTACATAAGTAGCCCACAATTCTTTTGAATATGCATATATCACAAATAAACTTCTCCATTTTATATATGGCATTCTGGTGTTTTAAATGTATGCATGAAAAGACATTTTACCTTTAAAATTTTATTTTTGATTTGATATTAAAGATTTGAATGCTATGTGAGTAAATATAAAAGCTTTAAGTGTGAGATATATAAATACATAAGAATTGCATGCTATGCATGTAGTGTCCCTTATCTATATCCTTATTTTATATTTATATACCTTCTCGCTTTTTGTCTTTTTTTTTGTCCTTGATGTCCCTTTTGCCTGTCTTCTCCTTGTTGTTTTTCTCTTCTTGGTGGTTCTTCTTCATCTCTAAACTCTTCTACAGACCTCCAGCTTTTAATGACAAAAAATTTGCCCTAAACTTTGCTGTCGCAGTTCGTTTCTTCAAGTTATTCTGCTTTCAAAAATGCCACCCAAAATAGTGAAGAGTTCTTTGTGTAGTCTCTGGCGCACAAGCGATTTCTTAAGTGGCAAAAGAGAGATCTACTGACAAAAGAAGACTGCCAAAAATGTAAATATGTGGCCAGAGAGGTGTGAGCTCTTCACTAACGTAATGTAACTTCAATGAGTACGCCTAATAGTTATAAGAAATAATTGTATTGTGATCATTAAATTAATGTGATGTTATATTTTGTAATAAATGTATTACAATTTTGATTACCTATCTTAACATTCTAAAAAGAATTTGATTAAAGAAAATTTACATACATATCACATAAAAACTTTTTATGTATTTACATATCTAAAACTTTGATTTTCACGTTTACAGCATTTTAACTATGTTTGTGGTGCGTGCTAGAAAATTCTNATAAGTTTTTCCTTGTGGTCTAAGCAATATTGTTCTATCACACAATAGACCCAACACATTCCTACACTTCAAGCAATTAACTTGAATTCTACTAATAACATCCCCATTTAAATCACGGTAGCTTTGAACAATAGACCCGATGCATTCCTCCACTTCAACCAATTTGGGGGAGTGAGAGGGACATCGACAAGGGTTTGGGGGAGCACAAAGAGAAAAATAAAATGAATGGTGCGGGAGGGATGGCAGCGAGGGTATTTTATGTTTTCTGAGTTAGTTTTTTTATTTAATTTGTATTGGATGTACTTCAACGTGTTGAGTAAAGTTTTTCGTCGTTTTTCTTTGACGCAAATCCAACCCACTTTTCGATGCTAACCCGCTGTAGGTTTTGCTATTTTTAAAATGTCTTATGTGTCGCTTTATTCCNATAAGTTTTTCCTTGTGGTCTAAGCAATATTGTTCTATCACACAATAGACCCAACACATTCCTACACTTCAACCAATTAACTTGAATTCTACTAATAACATCCCCATTTAAATCACGGTAGCTTTGAATAATAGACCTGATGCATTCCTCCACTTCAACCAATTTGGGGGCATGAGAGGGACATCGGCAAGGGTTTGGGGAGCACAAAGAGAAAAATAAAACAAATGTTGCGGGAGGGATGACAACGAGGGTATTTTATGTTTTTTGAGTTAGTTTTTTTATTTAATTTGTGCCGGATGTATTTCAACGTGTTGAGTAAAGTTTTTAGTCGTTTTCTTTGACGCAAATCCAACCCACTTTTCGATGCTAACCCGCTATAGGTTTTGCTATTTTTAAAATGTCTTATGTGTCGCTTTATTCGAGACAAATCCGACGTAAACTCTGCCGCACATATCAACAATTATTTTCTGTAACTTTAGAGTCGCAAATCAAACGCAAATGCGCGCCTCAGAAAAATCTAACACAAATATTTGACCCTAATAACCACATCTCCTGTAGTTTATTTTATTTATTTGGAAATGTTAAGAGTCAGTCCCATGACATTCTCCAACCAAAACGAGAGATAATTTTACACTTAAATCAAAATCTAAAATCAAGATTAAAAAATAATAATTTATTATTGATTTTTCTTGTTATGTCATGATCTCTCTTGTACCGAAATGTCGTGATCTCTCTTACTCTCATCTCTAGGTAGGGATGTCGAAAATAGATCCAACGTGTTAATTCAATTAAAACTCAAATAAAAAAAATTCAGTTTTGAGTTAAATCTGAAAAACTTTTTAGTGGTGTTTGGGTCTAGAATCCGCACACATTTAATATTTTAGACTGGGTTCATGTTGAATCACCAATTCAAAATTTAACCCAAATTATCTTGTAAATCTGAAATTAACCCATAAACCTGAAATTAACCTTAATTTTGCACGAGTAAACGTTGCATCGTGTTATGTGGATCGGATTTGGATAGGCTTTTTTGAACAACTTAATACTCTAGGGTCAAGTTTTGGTCAAGTCGTAGTTTCACGTATGATCAATTTTGGGCCAATTTCAAACTCAATCCACAAATCTAAGTTGACACCCTCGCATTTAAGACTTACTTCATTCTTGTTGGGTTAACCACTAAGTTCCTATTCAATTTCTGATAACCTTAATCCAAGTAAAAATATTTGATCTATTTCAACTAATTCACTATTAAACTAAACAAAGACCAAATAAAGACAACTTGAATTAGTGACCATTCAATACACAATTTTGTAAGTGATGGGTATGAATTTATATGATATTTTTTTCCAATATAATGTTTTGAGAATGCCTTTAAATCTAAAATATTTATAATTCTTAATTTTATGAGTATATTGGAAACATAAGAATCATTTTTTTTTCCTATTAATTAACACTGGGTCTACTCATTCATGCTAAATAGCTAAAGAGAGTCATCTTTTTCTCCAAATTTTGGCCGTATAGCATAACAAATAATAAACCATTATTAAAAAGNGACACCCTCGCATTTAAGACTTACTTCATTCTTGTTGGGTTAACCACTAAGTTCCTATTCAATTTCTGATAAGCTTAATCCAAGTAAAAATATTTGATCTATTTCAACCAATTCACTATTAAATTAAACAAAGACCAAATAAAGACAACTTAAATTAGTGACCATTCAATATACAATTTTGTAAGTGATGGGTATGAATTTATATGATATTTTTTTCCAATATAATGTTTTGAGAATGCCTTTAAATCTAAAATATTTATAATTCGTAATTTTATGAGTATATTGAAAACATAAGAATCATTTTTTTTCCTATCAATTAACATTGAGTCTACTCATTCATGCTAAATAGCTAAAGAGAATCATTTTTCTCTCCAAATTTTGGCCGTATAACTTAACAAATAATAAACCATTATTAAAAAGAAAAAAAAAAACCAATGAGCCCGAAATAGATAAGTTGTACTGCTTTTTCACGCTACGAAAAAATACTAAGTGCACAAATGGAGAGATTATTCTATGAAGACATCGGATGATGATCTGTGTTCAATGTCTAGCGTGTATTTGTCACATGATAAGTGAGACCACTGTAATACACTCATGGGCACATTTTATAGCGGCTGGGGCATACTGATGGAATAATTTTTTACGTAAATGGCTATTTTTATTTGTGCGTATTTCATTAATGCACCTAATATTTTTTCCTCGGGTGTATATCATACTATTATAAGGTGGTATTGGGTTCGGACAACGCATCCCAACCACACAGTTCTTTTTCAGGCTCATGAGCAGCCGTGATCTGGAGATACTATCCGCACCCAATATTTTCTCATACTAACAAGAAAATATTTGTTCGGATCCAGAACAGAGCTGCGGACGGATCGCCATCGCCGCACTTCGGTTTAATGTTTTCTACCAACTGACAAACCATCGACGCAGAACCATCAAAAACAGATTGCCAAAATGAGAAGAGATCAAGCGCAACTACAACTTCCATGCACGCATGTACCTTTCTGGCTCTTTCCACTAAACATAGCAGGAGAAACCTGTGGCCACAACTCCACCTCTCGTATTTTTAGCAAGTGCAACTTAATCCCGCGATGGACAGTTCTCTTCTTCTCGACCGTTGGTGCGGTCCTTTCTTCGTAACACCAACCCATCTTCTCTTTTACCATTTAACGACTCTTTCCCTCATTGTTTTTTCCGCTCTCACGTCTCAGCGGCGAGGCCATTGTGGCTAACGCCGGCTGGGCGATGATGAGTAATCGAAGAACCANCATTGTTTTTTCCGCTCTCACGTCTCAGCGGCGAGGCCATTGTGGCTAACGCCGGCTGGGCGATGATGAGTAGTCGAAGAACCATGAACAGGGAGATGGAACAGCAAAAAAAATTACTCCACTCCTCATCGTCTTCAGCCTCAATGCCAACGCCGGTTTCCTCCGAGAGTGAGACAGAGGATGAGGATGTCGAGGTGCTGCAGCCACCCAAGACGTGGACCGGCAATCTGGCGAAGAAGGTTCTTTCGAAGCAACTTTCAATGAGAGATATGGAGAGGGAAGCAAAATGGGAGAAGAAGAAGCGGCAAATGTATCTGCGGAGCCAAAGCGATGGGTTGGTGGCGGAGAGTGACATGGATGAGAAGGAAGAAGGGGTGAGGACGAGGAGGGAGAGGGTCAGGAGTTTGACANTCTTTCGAAGCAACTTTCAATGAGAGATATGGAGAGGGAAGCAAAATGGGAGAAGAAGAAGCGGCAAATGTACCTGCGGAGCCAAAGCGATGGGTTGGTGGCGGAGAGGGACTTGGATGGGAAGGAAGAAGGGGCGAGGACGAGGAGGGAGAGAGTAAGGAGTTTGACGGATGAGGACATGGATGAGCTAAGGGGTTCGGTAGAGCTCGGTTTTGGGTTCAGCGAGGATAACGGAGGCAGGGAATTANGGAAGCAAAATGGGAGAAGAAGAAGCGGCAAATGTATCTGCGGAGCCAAAGCGATGGGTTGGTGGCGGAGAGGGACATGGATGAGAAGGAAGAAGGGGTGAGGACGAGGAGGGAGAGGGTCAGGAGTTTGACGGATGAGGACATGGAAGAGCTAAGGGGTTCGGTAGAGCTCGGTTTTGGGTTCAGCGAGGATAACGGAGGCAGAGAATTGTGCAAAACTCTGCCGGCGCTTAATCTACTCTTTGCATTGAACAGGCAGTCGTCTGACACGAAGCTGCGACAGACACCGAGTCCTGCATCGACGCCGACGGCAGCCGCGACAACATCATCATCGCCGATGACGACTCTTTTTGGGACGCCGAGCCCAAGAACTCCGAATGAGCAGTCTCAGATGGAGCAGGGGAAGAATTCTGTTAATCCTGATGATGATACTTGGCAGATCTTTAAACCGGGTAAGTAGTAAAAAGGCTGTGCCCTTCTTGCAATCTGAAAATTTTATAGCTATGACATTTTAGTATCATAAATTTATGCATGAAAATATGTAACTTCACGAGTATATGATGTAGCCTCCTCATTCACTGTTGGTTGTACAAACGGTAAAAGATATTTTCTCCTTAAAGAGAGAGTGATGCTGATACTTTTTTATGTTATGTTATGGATTTTAGCGTTATGTATATAAATATGTATCTTTTGGGTATGATATATGTAAATAGTTAAGAATTGTGTGTGGAATGCATGTAAATGCCCCTTTTTTAATAAATCTTATTTATGTTTGATTAATTTTTTAATTACATGGATTCACAGGGGACAGTCCGGAACAAATGAAGACAAAACTCAGGCATTGGGCTCAAATCGTGGCTTGCTCAGTGAGACAGGGCTACTAGTCTATGCTCATGATGATAAGTAAAAAAATAAAATAAAAGGAAAATTGAGGAAAATTTACAGTGAAACCCACAATTCTTTTGAATATGCATATATCACAAATAAACTTCTCCATTTTATATATGACATTCTGGTGTTTTAAATGTATGCATGAAAAGACATATTTTACCTTTAAAATTTTATTTTTGATTTGATATTAAAGATTTGAAAGCTATCTGAGTAAGTATAATAGTTTTAAGTGTGAGATATGTAGTGTCCCTTTATCTATACCCTTATTTTATATTTCTATACCTTCTCGCTTTTTGTCTTTTTTTTTTGTCCTTGATGTCCCTTTTGCCTGTCTTCTCCTTGTTGTTTTTCTCTTCTTGCTGGTTCTTCTTCATCTCTAAACTCTTCTACAGATCTCCAGCTTTTAATGACAAAAAATTTGCCCTAAACTTTGCTGTCGCAGTTCGTTTCTTCAAGTTATTCTGCTTTCAAAAATGCCACCCAAAATAGTGCAGAGTTCTTTGTGTAGTCTCTGGCGCACACGCGTTTTCCTAAGTGGCAAAAGAGAGATCTACTAACAAAAGAAGACTGCCGAAAATGTAAATATGTGGCCAGAGAGATGTGAGCTCTTCACTAATGTAATGTAACTTCAATGATTACGCCTAATAGTTATAAGAAATAATTGTATTGTGATCATTAAATTAATGTGATGTTATATTTTGTAATAAATGTATTACAATGTTGATTATCTATCTTAACATTCTAAAAAGATTTGATGGGGTCTCCGAAATTTAATTAAAGAAAATTTACATACATATCACATAAAAACTTTTTATGTATTTACATATCTAAGAATTTGATTTTCATGTTTACAGCATTTTACCTATGTTTGAAAAAGTATATTTCATTTTTTTAAATTTTGCAATATTGATAATTTTTATGTAATATGAAAGTATTACATAAAAATTAGTACATTTCATTATTTGAAATATACTAGTAAGATACAAATAGATTTTAGCGTAGGGGACGAAGTGTTATAGATGCATTTGCCACTTATCCATTTGCAGTAGTTCTCCATGCACGCATTTATGAGCACGAGGCAGTGACCACAAGTGGGGCGGAAGCATCTTGACAGTCACATAATGCTGAATAGCCATGAAAGCCCTAACCATTAAGCGGATCACATAAAATGCATGTAAAATACTTTCAAGTCCAAAAGGTTATATGACACGTATTAGAAATTATTTTTTCTACTTCTTTTTTAAACTCAACTTTTTATGTATATATGTGGTTCTTTGTTGGCATAATTGATCATTGGTGGTGCCCTACATATATGAGTGTTACTATTACATCATTGGGAATTTTTATTTTTTAATAAATTTGAAAATTAAAGGGAGAATATTATTATGTTTTTGGAGATTTAATCGGTGTTTTTATGAATAAAAAGAGTTAAACGTTAATTCAATAAATTAATAAAATTAAAATGTCATGCATCGACCATCTGCACATCCAACTAGGGGTGTAAATGAGCCGAACAAGAGCACGAGCGAGCCCAAGCTTAGCTCGTGTTCGACTCGTTTATATTTCGAGCTCGAAAAGTGTGTTTGTGTTCGACTCGTTTGCTTAACGAGCCGAACACGAGCCATTCGCGAACAAAGAGTCGTTTTGACAACCCTAATCACGTAGCCATAAAATATTAAGAATTGGGGAAAGATTTAAAACATCATTTGAATCTACTTTAATAATTTAATATTTTTTATTGATTATAAATCATTGTAGCCTTGTAGTCAATTAAATTTTTTGNGATGACTCGTAATCGAAGTTTGAATGTTCGTGCTCAAAATATTGCATCGAGATTCGTGCTGGATTATGATGAATTGTTGGTGGCGTATCAATTTGAAAAAGTATATTTCATTTTTTTTAATTTTACAATATTGATAATTTTTATGTAATATGAAAGTATTACATAAAAATTAGTACATTTCATTATGTGAAATATACTAATAAGCTACAAATAGATTTCAGCGTAGGGGACGAAGTGTTGTAGATGCATTTGTCACTTATCCATTTGCAGTAGTTCTCCATGCACGCATTTATGAGCACGAGGCAGTGACCACAAATGGGGCGGAAGCATCTTGACCGTCACATAATGCTGAATAGCCATGAAAGCCCTAACCATTAAGCGGATCACATAAAATGCATATAAAATACTTTCAAGTCAAAAAGGTTATATGACACGTATTAGAAATTATTTTTTCTACTTCTTTTTAAACTCAACTTCTTATGTAAAGATGTGGTTCTTTGTTGGCATAATTGATCATTGGTGGTGCCCTACATATATGAATGTTACTATTCATCATTTGGAATTTTTATTTTTCAATAAAAATGAAAATTAAAGGGAGAATATTATTATGTTTTTGAAGATTTAATCGGTATTTTTATAAACAAAAAGAGTTAAACGTTAATTCAATAAGTTTATAAAATTAAAATGTCATGCATCGACCTTCGTGCACATCCAACAAGGGATGTAAACGAGTCGAACACGAGCGAGCCCAAGCTTAGCTCGTGTTCGGCTATTTTATATTTCGAGCTTGAAAAGTGTGTTCGTGTTCGGCTCGTTTGCTTAATGAGCCGAACACGAGCCGTTCACGAGCAAAGAGTCGTTTTGACAATCCTAATCATATAGTCATAAGATGTTAAAAATTGGGACAAGATTTAAAACATTATTTGAATCTAATTTAATAATTTAATATTTTTAATTGATTATAAATCATTGTAGTCTTGTAGTCAATTAAATTTTTTAAAAATTCTGCTCATCAAATATATATATATATATATATTGTAGTATTTCGAGCCAAAACGTGCAGAACACGAACAAATAAATATTTTTTCGTGTTGTTCATGTTCAGCTCGTTCGCTAAGCCGAACACGAGCTTCTTAACGAGCCGAACAATAGCTGTTCGCGAACAACGAGCCGTTTTGACAGCCTTACATCCAACGCAATTAGTAGGTCCGTACAGTCGTGCATTAAATACTTTTTGTCTTATAAACAAAAAATACTTTGTTTTAATAGTTTCGAAATCAAGATTCTTAATATCAAGACAAGCATCCATCTCAGACGTAAATATTTTAATCAGAAATAAGAAAATAATTAATACAAGTTGATCAATTAGAATATGTCATTATTTTTCTTTTGAGGAATGGATTCATTGTTAAATTTTTTTTTAGTGGATTAAATCTACATCATACGATGAATTATGTTTACATGATTGATTCATATTATTGTATAAATGAAGCAAAATTAAACATTTAAAACATACTAAATTTTTTTTAAATATTAATTGAAGGATCATGTGATCTCTAAATTTTATATATTTATGTTCAGTTAAAATGCTTTTGATATGATAAATCTAACGAACTCAATGCTTCCTTGATTCTAATATTATTAAGGTGTTCAAACATTCAACAAAAATATTTCTTGATCAAGACATTCACATTTAGTCATCCAATGGAATATTTTTAATTTTGGTGACAATTAAGGAGGTTCGGGATTAAGGAGTAGAGAGAGATCCAAAGCATGGAGGATCATTTAAAGCTTTTTTAGTAGGGATAATTAAATACAGACCATCCGAGACATTGATATTTACAAATATAGCACTCAGAGGATGTTTTTGAACTATCCAACTGATGTATCTAAAACATGAGTTGGGATTTTAGCATGAGTTTTGATATTTGAGCGAGAGTTTCAATAATGGATGAAATAAGGTGGTTTATTTGTAAATAAAAAGTTTTGGGTGGTCTGTATGTAATTCCCATAGTAATAGTCCCGTTGAAAATACAAAAAAATATAACAATTTATTGTATTCTAAAATAAAAATAAAATTCTTATTTACTTGAACTTAATGAAAAAGCTAGCTATGTTGCTTCAAACTCCATCACTTAAAGCTCTCACATTAAATAATTTAAAATTGCACAAATTAGATTTAAACTAACTCATAACTTTCTACCACATGTAATCAACATACAAACAAACAAACAAAAAAAGGAACAAAATTCATCGCTTAATAACATCATAAATCATTCAAACCATGAAATNTATATATATATATATATATATATATATATATATATATATATATATATATATATATATATATATATAATTAACTTGTAGTATTT
Organism: Phalaenopsis hybrid cultivar; assembly: GCA_002079205.1. Taxonomy (NCBI): domain Eukaryota; kingdom Viridiplantae; phylum Streptophyta; class Magnoliopsida; order Asparagales; family Orchidaceae; genus Phalaenopsis; species Phalaenopsis hybrid cultivar. The sequence continues at coordinate 457,937 of JXCR01136374.1, read as the reverse complement.
CGAGGCAAAATGAGCCGAACACGAATGAACAAATATTTTTTTCGTGTTGTTCGTGTTCGGCTCGTTAACTTAGCGAACGAGTCGAACACGAGCTGTTTGCGAACAACGACACGTTTTGACAGCCCTACATCCAACGCAATTAGTAGGTCCGTACAGTCGTGCATTGAATACTTTTTGTCTTATAAACAAAAAAATACTTTGTTTTAATAGTTTCGAAATCAAGATTCTTAATATCAAGACAAGCATCCATCTCAGACGTAAATATTTTAATCAGAAATAAGAAAATAATTAATACAAGTTGATCAATTAGAATATGTAATTGTTTTTCTTTTGAGGAATGGATTCATTGTTAATTTTTTTTTTTTAGTGGATTAAAACTACATCATACGATGAATTATGTTTGCATGATTGATTCATATTATTGTATAAATGAACCCAAGTTAAAGAATTAAAACATACTAAAAAATTTTGAAATATTAATTGAAGGATCATGTGATCTCTAAATTTTATATATTTATGTTCAGTTAAAATGTTTTTGATATGATAAATCTAACGAACTCAATGTTTCCTTGATTCTAATATTATTAAGGTATTGAAACATTCAACAAAAATATTTCTTGATTAAGACATTTACATTTAGCCATCACATGGAATATTTTTAATTTTGGTGACAATTAAGGAGGTCCGGGATTAAGGACTAAGAGAGATCCGAAGCATGGAGGATCAGTTAGTTTTATAGTAGGGATAATTAATACAGACCATCCGAGACATTGATATTTATAAATATAGCACTCAGAGGATGTTTTTGAACTATCCAACCGATGTATCTAATCGTGCTAGAGTTTCATAAAAATGAAAAACATGAGTTGGGATTTCAGCATGAGTTCTGATATTTGAGTGAGAGTTTCAATAATGGATGAAATAGGGTGGTTTATTTGTAAATAAAAAGTTTTGGGTGGTCTGTATGTAATTCCCATAGTAATAGTCCCGTTGAAAATAAAAAATATATATATATAACAATGTATTGTAAAATAAAAAATAAAATTCTTATTTACTTGAACTTAATGAAAAAGCTAGCTATGTTGCTTCATACTCCATCACTTAAAGCTCTCACATTAAATAATTTAAAATTGCACAAATTAGATTTAAACTAATTCATTACTTTCTACCACATGTAATCAACATACAAACAAACAAACAAAAAAAGGAACAAAATTGATCCCTTAATAAAATCATAAACCATTCAAACCATGAAATTAACTAATTAGCACACGAGACAATCATAAAAGAAGCCAGTTTACTTCCGAGAAATCTAAGTGCGAAGTATGCCATGACTAGCCATTAATTGATTACACTCCGTTAAAGCATAACATGGTGGCCTTTTAGCCCCACGCCAAAAACACAACTCCAGCAACACAACTAAACCCAAAAAAAACAAAATGGAATCTGAAACCTNCACACCTCCACGGCTGGCGACGACGTTCTTATTCGCCCTGGCCATGGCGAATAAGATTTTGCTTTGTTGGCGCTTGTGTACTTCTGTGGTTGATTATATAGATGAATATTTGTAAGGAGAAGCCAGGGATTGGTTGGGTTTCAAAAATGGAGGAGTGGAGGAATAGAGTCAGCATTGGGACTTGTGGAGTGCATGGAAAGGCGGGGAGGAGGACCAGCTAGCAGGGTGTACTAGGAGATATAGAGTATTTGCTGAGAGAAAGAACATGGGGCTTGGATTAGAATAAAAGGGTTTTTGGGAGGGATTGTGTGCTGGTGGTGTGTGGTATGGTTAAGTTGATTAAGAAACTATGGGATTTAATAGGTAGCACACGATTTTTTATATTTATATGTCTCACACCCAAATTTTCATACTTAAACACAAAATATTATTTTTTATGTGAGATTAAGAATTTGAGTGTCATGTGTTTAAAAATGAAAGTTTTAAGTGTGAGATTTATAAATACATGGAAATTATGTGTTATGTATGTGAAAGCCCCCCTTAATATAAATTCCCCAAGGCCGTTCCGCTGTATAGGTGGATTAGTTGGCCGGACATGATTTCTACGTCGCCCCTCACGATCCTCGAACTCGGAGAAAATTAGAAAATTTGTTGGTTAAACGCTTTGCAAAAGAATTCTGGGTGCCACGCATGGCCAGCTGTAGTTCGAATACTTGCATTTATTATAACTGGTTGACTGTATCAACATACAATAATAATAATAATAATGATATTTTCAATATATTATTAAAAATTTAAGTGTCATTGGCTAATCAATAAATTTCTATCATATGGCAAGAATCTCTGGACATGACATGAAGCTGAGTCACATCTTTTAACAATGTACGTTCAAATTTTGATTAAAATACATCCAGAACTCTGATTTCAATAAACTTGCACTCAAATTGACCGGCTCGACAAGACAATCTCAACGATGCCAAAATTGGTTTAATCCAAGTCAAATCAAATTAAATCTATATCAAGGCATTAAACTACTTCCAGGAGTTTTCCATGAAATAATTGGAAGGTTTACATATTCTAAATCTCTCATTGTCATGCACATAATCAAATCAAGCATTTCAGTGAGACGAATCTAACGAGACGAAGATTACTCAATTCTGACATCATCAAGACACTTAAATGTTCATTAAATGTCATCAAATCAAGGGAATTTTTCCGAGTCGTCCGATCAGGTTGGTTTAAATTCCATTTTCATTTGTAACATAAACTGCACCCCTCTTAAAAGGAGGGAGATCCAAAGTTAAAAAAGCTGAAGCTTGGAAATAAATTGAGTCTAACATCACACATACATTGCAGATGTGATGAGTTCCGCCCATTTCCAGCAACTGCCGCCACCAACTTCATCAAACTTTGTTTCTCAACTTTGGTTGTCATCATCACCGGTTAACTCCAGCCAATGTTTCTCTTAATTTTTAAATTATTTTTCAATTAAATTTATTATTTATTTATTTTTTTATTCTTAATATTTTATTTATTTAATATATATATGTAACATATTGTACTGTGTCATATCCGTATCTCAGTATCCATATTCAAGATAAAATATTCAAATGCGTAGCAAATTGATTCAAAAATAAAATAAAGAATATTACTAAAAAAGAAAAACAAAAGCATTTCTCTCTTTATTTTGAAAACCAGATTATCACGGGACAAAAATTTCCCCTTATTAAGGTCAAAGTATTTACCACCATATGCTTTAGAAAAACTAAACAATAAAAAAATCAACCATAAATATTACTATTAAAAAATCATCGAGATTTATATGTACTCGATCACAGAGCGTATACAACGTCTCTCAAAATGAAAACTTCTGTCTCTCTTATCTCGGTCATCGTCGGCGATCTTCATCCAATCAATCTTCTCATCCAATACTTTATGAATGCATTGTTGCCTAAAACCCAACTTACAACATACGTTTGCCGCAGGTGCGCACTAAGATAAAAAAAATTCATAATTAATGAAATCAAGTAAGAAATAAAACTTCGGGAAAAAAAATTGGTCTTTTTCGTTGATGATGAGCAGAGGTGTTCTATTTTTTCTTGTTAGTTTTAATTCATTCTCTTCATTCAAAAGGACGGGCATGATTCGCTCTTCAATCTTATCGTAGAAAATTTTGTCGGTTTGTTCATCCATATTAAAAAAACAAAGAGCAAGATTAAGTAATAGGTGGGATGCGCTTGAAACAAATAGTTAAGTTTTTATCATAGTGTTGGGTAATGTGGAGACCTTCTTCACCGCAATTTAATTAACTTCCAAATTAAGAATCCCACATACCGCTCACCTATCACACCCACCTACCGCTCACCTACCTTCCATCTACCGCTTTTCTGATTTCTATAAATAACATCTTATGGATTGTCATAACCAAGCTACAAGTCAAGCCAAGCTAAGCAAGGGCCAAGCCAAGTCCTCTAAGAGAGAAAGAGAGGAAAAGAGAGAGACAGGAAGGGAGAGAAGAAAATTGAGATTTTCTTGTACACATCGAGACGCTCGACGGTATAATTCCTCAAAGAAATAAAATCCTCTGCAACTCCGTGGACGTTGGTAAATTTGTTGAACCACGTAAATCTGTGTGTCGCTCTAGTGTTTTTCTGCGTGCAATATTCTCGTTCTATTTTTCATTTTACTGTCGTTGTTTTTCACAACAACTGACATCAGAGCTTTGGTTCGAATCTAAGGAAGAACGATGGGCGGAGACGATGTGATGAAATTCGGGATCGAGAAGTTCAATGACACAGATTTTGCTTACTAGAAGATGCAGATAGAGAACTACCTCTATGAGAAGAAACTTCATCTTCTGTTACTAGGAAAACAACCGGAAAAGATGGACGAGGTGGAATGGAATTTGTTGGATCGACAAGTTCTGGAGGTTATTCGATTAACCCTGTCGAGATCAGTATCAGTTTCCCACAACGTTATCAAGAGGAGGACTACTGCAGACTCATGACAGCTTTATCAGGTATGTATAAAAAGCCATCGACGAATAACAAGGCGCATTTGATGAAAAAGCTATGCAACTTAAAGATAACGAAAGATGTCTTTATTGCTCAATGCCTGAATGATTTCAATACTATCACAAATCAATTGTCGTCTGTTGAAATTGATGTTGATGATGAGATACATGCGCTGATATTGTTGGCTTCATTGTCAAATAGCTCGGAAGCCATGAGGCTGATAGTTAGCAGTTCTGTGGGGTAAATCTAAGCTGAAATATGATGATATTCGTGATTTGATTTTGGTTGAGGAGGTACGCTGGAAGAATTCTGGCAAGGCCTCGTGTTCAAGTTCGGCGTTGAATGTTGATTTCAGAGGGAGATCACATGACAGGAACTCAAATAGAGGAAGATTAAAATCAAAGTTTGGTCAACCGACAACCTGTTAGAATTATGGCAAGACTGGCCGCATAAAAACGAACTGCAGAAATCCTAACACGAAGGAGAATGATGATACTAATGTTGTAACTGAAGAAATACAGGATGAACTATTGCTGACAGCTCACAGTTTTATTAATGACTGAATACTGGATTCAGAGGCTTCCTGCCATACATCTTCCCGCCCGGAGTTAATGCAAAATTATGTTGCAGGTAACTTTGGGAAGGTATATCTGGCTGATGGAAAAGCTTTGGACGTGGTGGGGATGGGAGACGTTGATATTGCACTCTCTAACAAGAGAAAGTGGACTTTACAAAATGTTAGACATGTTTCTGAGTTGAAGAAAAACCTCTTCTCTGTTGGGCAGCTCAATGAGGGTGGTCATTCGGTCGTGTTTTCAGATAGCACCTTGAAGGTTACTAAAGAAGCATTAGTACTGACTCGGGGCAAGAAAACTGACACACTATATATGACTACAAGTTTACTCTGACGAGGACATATGAGTCAGAGGTGCATTATGAGGAAGCAGAAGAAGGTCAAAGTGGCAGAGCGTCAAATGCAGGAAAACCGAACTTTGTACCGACAAATGGTGGAGAACCACGAAGCTATAAAAAAATCTTGTAAGATGAGAATTCGAGCAAGTGGGAGCTAACCAAAAAGGAGGAGAAAAATTCCTATCCAGGGAATCAGACTTGGGAGTTAGCAGAACTTCCACCAAGGAAGAAGGCATTGCACAACAAGTGAGTCTATCGAGTGAATACTGCGTTTGGTGACAGTAAGAAATACAAGGTTTGACTTTTTGAAAAGGGCTTTCAATAAAGGCATGATATTGCTTATGTAGTGAGAGTTGTAAGCAGATACATGAGTAACGCAGGAAAGAGCTTGGTGGTACAAGACTACTTTGACGGTGATATGTCAACTGAAGTTGTGCTTGACTTCAGCTGGTCTTCTGGCATGAAGACAGGGGCCTTGAGTTGCAGAGGTGATGGCTATCATGTTTGAGGAGAAGGTCGGTACAACTATTAGATGATTCAACCGGTTGGTGATGCAGTCAATGTCCTAGTCTCTAAGTGGGAGAATTGTTGGGTATGTGGAGACCCGGTTCACCATAATTTAATTAGCTTCTTAATTAAGAATCTCACCTACCGCTCACTTACCTTCCACCTATCGCTTTCCTAATTTCTATAAATAGCTTCTTATGGCTTTTCATAACCAAGCTACAAGTCAAGCTAAGCCAAGTCCTCTAAGAGAGAAAGAGAGGAAGTGAGAGAAGAAAATAGAGATTTTCTTGTAAACGTCAAGGAGTTCGATGGTGTAATTCCTCGAAGAAATAAAATTCTCTGCAGCTCCATGGACGTAGACAAATTTTCTGAACTACGTAAATTCGTGTGTCGCTCTGGTGTTTTTCTACGTTCAATTTTCTTGTTCCATTTTTCATTTGACTGTCGTCGTTTTTCACAACACATAGTTGATTAAGTGAAGAGCAATGTATGGGAGAGGAGGAGGAAGATGACATGAATTTGCGCTGTTGGAGAATATCGGTTTCGGGCTTCTTGCATGGATGGGGGGATCGTATTTAGGGGTTAAGGGGATGAGTATATATATGCCCCAACTCCGGTCTACCAACTCGGAGCTCATTTTGTCGTAGCTTGTATGATTAATTATAAATTGATAATTAGTGCGACCCACAGGAGACGATATTTGTCATATTTTTTGTCGAGGATAAAATAGATTTTTAGTGTCAAATTTATGGACGCCAAGTATTTCTTTTTTGAGGTTTAAACACATACACCACCCAACTCAAATCTAAAAATCATTTGTTCCAACATGATCGACGCAAGGTATTTAAATTTATATAAGAGTATATTGTATATTTATATTTATATTTAAGTTTCAATTAAAATATTTTATGTGGTCACGTGATCACGCGTCTTCAAGCACNTGTGTGGTATGGTTAAGTTGATTAAGAAACTATGGGATTTAATAGGTAGCACACGATTTTTTATATTTATATATCTCACACCCAAATTTTCATACTTAAACAGAAAACATTATTTTTTATGTGAGATTAAGAATTTGAGTGTCAAGTGTGTAAAAATGAAAGTTTTAAGTGTGAGAGTTATAGATACATGGAAATTATGTGTTATGTATGTGAAAGCCCCCCTTAATATAAATTCCCCAAGGCCGTTCGGCTGTGCAGGTGGATTAGTTGGCCGGACATGATTTCTACGTCGCCCCTCACAATCCTCGAACTCGGAGAAAATTAGAAATTTTGTTGGTTAAACGCTTTGCAAAAGAATTCTGGGTGCCACGCATGGCCAGCTGTAGTTCGAATACTTGCATTTATTATAACAGGTTGAATGTATCAACATACAATAATATTATTAAAAATTTAAGTGTTATTGGCTCATCAATAAATTTCTATCTGTGGACATGACATGAAGCTGAGTCACATCTTTTAATAAGATACGTTCAAATTTTGATTAAAATACATCCTGAATTCTGATTTCAGTAAACTTGCACTCAAATTGATCGGCTCGACAAGACAATCTCAACGATGCCAAAATTGGTTTAATCCAAGTCAATTAAATCCATATCAAGGTATTAAACTATTTCCAGGAGTTTTTCATGAAATAATTGGAAGATTTACATATTCTAAATCTCTCATTGTCATGCATGTAGTCAAATCAAGCATTTCAGTGAGACGAATCTAACGAGGGTATGATTACTCAATTCTGACATCATTAAGACACTTAAATGTTCATTAAATGCCATCAAATCAAGAAAATCTTTCCGAGTCGTCCGATCAGATTGATTTAAATTCCTTCCTCATTTGTAACATGAACTGCACCACTCTTAAAAGGAGGGAGATCCAAAGCTAAAAAAGCTGAAGCTTGGAAATAAATTGAGTCTAGCATCACACATACATTGTAGATATGATGAGTTCCTCCCATTTCCAGCAACAGCCGCCACCAACTCCATCAAACTTTGTTTCTCAACTTTGGTAGTCTTCATCACCGGCTAACTCAAGCCAATGTTTCTCTTAAATTTTAAATTATTTTGCAATTAAATTTCTTATTTATTTATTTTTTTTATTCTTAATATTTTATTAATTTAATATATTCATTTTACATATCATACCGTGTGATATCCATATCTCAGTATCCATATTCATACAAGATAAAATATTCAAATGCATAGCAATTTGATTCAAAAATAAAATAAAGAATATTACTAAAAAAGAAAAACAAAAGCATTTATCTCTTTATTTTGAAAACCAGAATATCACGGGACAAAAATTTCCCCTTTTTTAGTAAAAATATTTACCCTCATATGCTTTAGAAAAGCTAAACAATAAAAAAATAAATCATAAATATTACTATTAAAAATTCATCGAGATTTATATGTTCTCGATCACAGAGCGTATACAACGAATCTCAGAATGAAAACTCTTGTCCCTCTTCTCTCGGTCACCGTCGGCGATCTACATCCAATCAATCTTCTCATCCAATACTTTTCGAATATGCTCTTGCCTAAAACCCAACTTACAATATACTTTGCCGCATGTGCACACTAAGACCAAAAAATCATAATAAATGAAATCAAGTAAGCAACAAAACTTCGGGAAAAAATTGGTCTTTTTTTGTTGATGATGGGCAGAGGAATTCTGGTTTTTCTTGTTAGTTTTAATTCATCCTCTTCATTCAAAAGGATGAGCATGATTCACTCTTCAATCTCATTGTAGAAAATTTTGTTGGTTTGTTCATCCATATTAAAAAAACAAAGGGCAAGATTAAGTAATAGGTGGGATGCGCCTGAAACAAACAGTTAAGTTTTTATCATATTGTTGGGTAATGTGAAGATCCGGTCCACCACAATTTAATTAGCTTCCTAATTAAGAATCACACATACCGCTCACCTACCACACCCACCTACCGCTTTCTTAATTTCTATAAAAGTCTCTTATGGCTTGTCATAACCAAGCTACAAGTCAGGCCAAGCCAAGCAAGGGCCAAGCCAAAAGAGAGAGAGAGAGAGAGAGAGAGAGAGAGGAAGGGAGAGAAGAAAATAGAGATTTTCTTGTAAACGTTGAGACGTTCAACGGTATAATTCCTCAAAGAAATAAAATACTCTGCAATTCTATGAACGTAGAAAAATTTGTTGAACCACGTAAATCTGTGTGTCGCTCTGGTGTTTTTTTGCATGCAATATTTTCGTTCCATTTTTTGTTTTACAGTCGTCGTTTTTCACAACAATTGGTATCAGAGCTTTGGTTCGAATCTAAGAAAGAATGATGGGCAGAAACGAAGTGATGACATCTGGGATCAAGAATTTCAATGACACAGATTTTACTTACTGGAGGATGCATATAGAGGACTACCTCTATGAGAAGAAATTTCATATTCCGTTACTGGGAAAGCGACTAGAAAAGATGGACGAGGTGGAATGGAATTTGTTGGATCGACAAGTTCTGGGGGTTATTCGATTAATTCTGTCGAGATCTGTTGCCCACAACGTCATCAATGGGAGGACGACTGCAAACTCATGGGGGTTTTATCAGGTATGTATGAAAAGTCATCGACGAATAAGAATGTGCATTTAATGAAAAAAGTTATTCAACTTGAAGATTACGAAATGTGTCTCTGTTGCTCAACATCTGAATGATTTCAATACTCTCACAAATCAATTATCGTCCGTTGAAATTGATGTTAATGATGAGATACATGCGTTGATATTATTGGCTTCATTGCCAAATAGCTGAGAAACCACGAGGATGACAGTTAGATGTTCTGCGGGTAAATCAAAGCTGAAATATGATGATATTCGTGATTTGATTTTGGCTCAGGAGGTACCCAGGAAGGATTCTGGCGAAGCCTCGTGTTCAAGTTCGGCGTTGAATGTTGATTTTAGAAGGAGATCACAAGACATAAACTCAAACAGAGAAAGATCAAAATTAAAGTTTTGTCAATAGGCAACCTGTTGTAATTGTGGCAAGGCTGGCCGCATAAAAAGGAATTGCAGAAATCCTAATAAGAAGGAGAATGATGAAGTTAATGTTGTAACTGAAGAAATACAAGATGAATTATTGCTGGCAGTTCACAGTTCTATTGATGACTGAATATTGGATTCATGGCTTCCTTCCAGACATCTTCCTGCCCGGAGTTAATGTGAAATTATGTTGCAGGTAACTTTGAGAAGATATATCTGACTGATGGAAAAGCTCTAGACGTGGTGAGATTGGAGACGTTGATATTGCACTCCCTAACAAGAGCAGGTGGACTTTGCAAAAGGTTAAACACGTTCCTGAGTTGAAGAAAAACCCCATCTCTGTTGGGCAGCTCAATGAGGGTGGTCATTCTGTCGTGTTATCAGATAGCACCTGGAAGGTTACTAAAGGAGCATTAATACTGGCTCGGGGCAAAAAAACTGACACACTATATATAACTACAAGTTTGCTTAGGCGAGGACACATGAGTCAGAGGTGCATTATGGGGAAGCAGAAGAAGGTCAGTTTCCTAAAAAGTGACATAGCGTCAAATGCAAGAAAATCAAACTTTGTATAGACAAATGAAGGAGGACCACAGAGCTATGAAAAAAATTTGCAAGATGAGAATTCGAGCAAGTGAGAGCTTACCAAGAAGGGGGAGATGAATTATCTACCAGAGAATCAGACTTGCGAGTTGGCAGAACTTCCACCAAGGAAGAAGTCATTGAACAACAAGTGAGTGTATCGTGTGAAGACTGCGCTTGGTGACAGTAATAAATATAAGGTTGGACTTGTTGAAATGGGCTTTCAGTAAGGGCAAGATATTACTCATGCTATGGGTTGTAAGCAAATACATGAGTAACCCAGGAAAAAGCTTGGTGGTACATGACTACTTTGACGGTGATATGTCAACTGAGCGTGTTACTCATGAAAAGTTGAAGTTGTGCTTGACTTTAGCTAGTCTTCTGGCATGAAGATAGGGGTTTTGTGTTTCGGAGGTAGAGGATATCATCTTTGAGGAAAAAGTCGGTACATCTGGTAGATGATGCAGCGGGTTGGTGATGTAATCAGTGTCTTAGTCTCCAAGTGGGAGAATTGTTGGGTAATGTGGAGACCCGATCCACCACAATTTAATTAGTTTTCTAATTAAGAATTCCACATACCGCTCACCTACCACACCCACCTACCGCTCACCTACCTCCCACTTACCGCTTTCCTGATTTCTATATATAGCCTCTTATGGCTTGCCATAACCAAGCTACAAGTCAAACCAAGCAAAGCAGGGGCCAAACCAAGTCCTCTAAGAGAGAAAGAGGGGAAGAGAGAGAGAGGAAGGGAGAGAAGAAAATAGATATTTTTTTATAAACGTTGAGGCACTCGACGGTGTAATTCCTCAAAGAAATAAAATCATCTGCAGCTCCATGGACGTAGGCAAATTTGTCGAACTATGTAAATTCATGTGTCGCTCTGGTGTTTTTCTGCGTGCAATTTTCTTGTTTCATTTTTCGTTTGATTGTCGTCATTTTTCACGACACAGGCGATTAAGTGAAAAGCAATGTATGGGGGAGGAGGAGGAGGAAGATGACATGAATTTGCACAGTTGAAGAATATCAGTTTCGGGCTTCTTGCTTGAATGGGGGATCATATTTAGGGGTTAAGGGGATGAGTATATATATGCCCCAACTCGGAGCTCATTTCGTCGTAGCTTGTATGATTAATTACGAATAGATAATTAGTGCGGCCCACAGGAGACAATATTTGTCATATTTTTGTCGAGGATAAAATAGCTTTTTAGTGTCAAATTTATGGATGCCAAGTATTTCTTTTTTGAGATTTAAACACATACACCACCCAACTCAAATCTAAAAGTCGACGCAAGATATTTAAATTTATATAAGAGTATATTGGATATTTATATTTATATTTAAATTTCAATTTATATAAGAGTACATATATGTATCGTGTCATATTCGTATCCTAGTATTCATATTCATACAATATAAAATCTTCAAATTTATAGCAAATTGGTTTGAAAATAAAATAAATAATATTACTAAAAAAGAAAAATAAATGTATTCCTTTTTTTTTGCTTGAAAATCCACAATACCGCGGGACAAATAGTTCCTCTTATCAAGCAAAAATATTTACATTTGAATGCTTTATAAAAACTACTAAATACAAAAACCAATCATAAATATTACAATAAAAATAATATAGATTTATAAGATCTCGATCGCATAGCATATCAACGTCTCTCGAAATAAAAACTCCTGTCCCACTTCTCTCGGTCGTCGTCGACGATCTCCATCCAATCAATGTTCTAGCCCAACACTTTCACAATGCGCTCTTCCCCCAAAACAGAACTTCTAATATATGTTTGCAATGAGTGAGCCCTAAGATCAGACAATCCACAATTAATGGAATCAAGCAACAAAACTTCAAACAAAAAAAATAGTCTTTTTCTTGCGACAAGTTACCTCCACCTTTATGTTTGATGGTTGGAAAGAGCCGATGATTGTCGTTTCTTTCGATCGCTTTTCACCAACCTCGCTACCTGCAACAATCAAGTCCTGCTGACCCTCAACAATCACGCTCGTGCTAGGCCCATGAGACAGGGTTTCCTGGTGAGGCTTTTTCGGCGTCTGTCCCTCAGGACTCTCAAATGAGACGACTTGATCGGTCGACTCAAGTTCGGGTTTCAATCGTTTCTCCTTTTTTACAACCTTTTTCTTCTTTACAGTTGCCACAGAGGTAGGGACACAAAATCCTGTCATAGCTAGGTGTTGGGCGTCCATATCGTCCTGGCTCGTCCCGTCAGCCATGTTGTCCATCAGTCGTCTGGGAAGAGTTGGCAGCAAATGATCTAATGCCAACACTATGACCCTTTTTATAGGGCTCACTGGTCACGAAACCCAAAGAAACATTGGTTATTAAATTAAATTTCTCAATTTTGGTGGCATTTAATATTTAATAATTTTCATATCCTTATGATAGTTGTTACTATCAATAAGCAGAAAAACTCGATGAATTAATATGTATACACCAAAACTGTGAGCATGAATGTCAAATGGAATGTTCAACTGAGGATGACCACAGAACAATCAAAGTCTCCAACCAAAGAGCATAATTTGAATCACCCATATAGTGACCGACTACTCGGTTGAGTCAATCAACATACGATGTCAGCCGATCCAAACGGTGGACCTTGTTTTCGGTCGTAGCTACCAGAGCTTCTCATAGGGCCAAACGGTCAAAACTAGTCAATCTCCTGTTTTCCCTCGACGGGAGTGACTTTCATGTGACCGACTGCCTCAGTTGATCGAACCCAACGTGTCTACCTGTTGATAGTTGTTGTACTTCACTCAAACAACAACACAAATATGATATTAAATTAGCACATTAATTGCATTTAGAGTGGTTTTCGTAACTGTCCCTTCCTTCCTATAATTTTACAATCATGCCTCTATAAATAGAGAAAATATTAGGTTAGGACTCCGGATGCATCCGAGGCCTAATAGGAGGGCGACACATGTAAAGTGGACCAATCACAGTATATTATGATGTGTTCATCTTACATAATGACTCCTCCTCATTGGACTCTGGAAGATCCGGAGTCATAACCTAATATTTTCTCCCATAAATAGGAGCTCAAAAGAAGAATAAAGGTTTTTTCTCTCTTAAATTCCCTATTTGCTCAACTCTCTCTTCTCCTCTTTCTCGGCTCTAACTCTCTAAACGTGTACTTTCAAAAGACAATTTGAGATGCAACAATAATAACACCATCAAAATCTTTCATATACTATTATCTTAACTTCTATAAAGTGAGAAGTATTTTCATACACCTGTAAAGTGGCATGCATATAAAAATTGAATTTTATATATTAGATATGTGATAAAAGACTTATAAATTGAGTGGAGTGGCATGTATGTAAACATCCATAAAGTTAAATAATCTCTTGGGCGTTTGCTCCGATCTTTCCCAGTCCCGGAAAAGTAACCAGTAATCCCTCTCTTTATCTGGATTCCGATTTCCGTAATCTCACGGATCAGTTAGAGTGAAGTAATCCGCAGTCCCGTCGTCAATGGATGGTTTGATTTCCGGACAAACTCGATCTCGCGAGGGATTCAGTACTGGCCGTGTATCCGCATGTCCTCAGCTTTCACATGCGCGCCACGGCTATTCGAGCCTCCGTCGCCGCTTTTTATAACAGTCCTCGTATGAGCTGTGGTCGGCCATATTTGAAGTTAATGCAGTTGATTCAAGTACAGCTGGAGGTTGCTTTAGTTTTAACCGAGGCAAGTAAAATACGATAAGATTTGATTCCACATGGAGAGTAATCGGATTTTACGATAGGGGGTCATTTGGATAATTTGTGAGGTCTTATTTGTCTATTTGTCGTTGTTTAGTCTCACATCTGAATTCTCATCTAAATCAATCGCCTAATTTATACTTTTTCACTACTCTCCAACGCTAAGATCCACATTTTAATTGATAGACAAGTTAAATGCGTAAGAATTGAGTGCTGCTTATGTAAATTTTTTATTTTTTTAAAGATTATAAAGNCGCCACGGCTATTCGAGCCTCCGTCGCCGCTTTTTATAACAGTCCTCGTATGAGCTGTGGTCGGCCATATTTTTAGTTTATGCAGTTGATTCAAGTACAGCTGGAGGTTGCTTTAGTTTTAACCGAGGTGAGTAAAATACGATAAGATTTGATTCCACATGGAGAGTAATCGGATTTTACGATAGGGGGTCATTTGGATAATTTGTGAGGTCTTATTTGTCTATTTGTCGTTGTTTAGTGTCATATCATCTTTTTGGGGGGTGGGGGGTGGGAGGGGGGCGGTGGGGGGTGCTAATTCTACTGCATTTATCTGTCTCACATCTGAATTCTCATCTAAATCAATCGCATAAAATATACTATTTCACTACTCTCCAACACTAAGATCCATATTTTAATTCATAGATAAGTTAAATGCATAAGAATTGAGTGCTGCTTATGCAAATTTTTTATTTTTTTATAGATTATAAAGAAATGATTTATGAATACAGCACTCAAATGCTATATATTTGTATATCATTATTTTTATACATGCAAATATCTATATTTATCTTTTAAAATTTAAAATATTATTATTTTATAATGTCTGTGCACGTGAGTCTACGGTGTAGATTGGTGCAGGAAAAAAATAAAAACAAATAATGTCCTCCAATGTACGCATTTAATATTTGCTCCGCACTCAGATATCCAAAAGTGGAAGGAAGCCACATCATTATCCAGAAAAAAAAAATAATAAAACCAATATTAGAATCAAATGGAGAAATTTTGAAATCTTCAAAATTAACCTACATAAATTGCAATATATTCCATCCACAAATTTTGAACCGTATCAAAAGAAATATGGATAAACTAATAAAGACTAACAAATGGACTCCAACCAATGATTGCTAAAATAGCCATCCAACATGGGAGTAAGCTCACAAAATTGGCAGTTAAATACAATATTAAAAAGCGAATGTGTCCACGGTCAAGAAAGTGAATGCTTGAAGTTCGATAGATTGATTTTAGCCATAGAATTTTGATTTCATAACTCGCCAAATATTGTACATATGTTTAAGTGATAAGCTAAGTCTAGAATCACCAAACTCTACATTATTTCCTTCTTGTTACAATGTGTGGAGCTTGATTGTTGTGGACAATCCACTATTCCAACGCCCTTTGGGAGCTCTATGGTCCAGAGAATTGGTCGCTCCTGCGCCCATAAGTGGCACCCGGATGCCATAAGGGCGCTCTGTGCACCTATCATTGAGAAATTCAGTGTCTATTTAGGGCACAATTACATCAAGTGTTGCTTGTTTATAGGTACAAAAATAGAGCAGTCGACATGCCACCTCCCAAGTGGGACACGATAATGCCGTAATTGTGACTTCAGCTCAAGCGCGCGAAAAGGTAGTGTCTGGAAGTGACACTCTTTCGTAAGGAGCAATTTTTCTTCAATCAGAGATTCAATATGAAGATAATTCAACGTGTGAATTTAAATACTTTTTACATTGTGGCTAACAAGTAGTGTTATGTGAGCATCAAGTTTGATGATGAGGTCAAGACACGATTAATTCTAACTTCATTGCCAGACAGTTGGGATTGCTTGATCACAATGGTGAGTAACTCTTTAGATAATATGACTTCTATGTTTTATTCTAAGTCAATATTGAATATTACATAGTAGATTCATGTGTCTTTTTTCATGCATGACATAAATAAAGAAGTGTTTAAAAACTTCAATCACAGTGATCTAGGGAAAGTGTGATTAAGAGATAATAAGGCTTCCAATATTATTGGAAAGAGTGTTGTTGATATCAGATTATCAAATGAAACTGTCTAGAATCTCAGTAAAGTTAGACAAGTTCCAAGTTTGAAGAGAAATTTAATCTTGGTGAGATTGATTGCAGTCAGGGTATATGACTACTTTTATAGGTGATTTATTGAAGGTAACTAGAGAGCAAGGGTGATGGCTCGAAACAATATTTAATGCACTCTTTATTTGATTAATGAGTTAGCATAATCCATTGAAGTGGTTGGAAAACAAGTTAATGCAAGGCTTTAGCACCACACACTTGGCCATATGAGGGAGAAAGTATGGAGTCGTATATTTTAACAAGCTCTAGGATTTAAAATTTATAGATCTATATTTTTGTGAAGATTGTGTATATATCAAGCATAAGAAAGTTTCTTTCTTCAAAAGTGGGTCAGTGGTGAAGTCCAAGAAGTTAGAGTCAGTGTATACTAATGTACGGGTTCTCACTCCAATTCGGTTGTTTAAAGAATTTCATCATTTTGTCATTTTCATAGATGATCACAACAGAAAAGGTATAAGTTTACTTCTAAAAGGTATAAGTGGGATTATGAGCATTCAAGCGCCCCCTTGAGGTGCTTTAGTGGACATAGGGACGCTCCAATAAAGAGAGTTAGGCGCTCTTGCACCCATAATTGGCAACCTAGTGCCATAAGGGCTCTTGTTGAACATATTCAAGGTGTAATTGCACTGTGAGTTGTTCATTTCCAAGTCCAAAAATAGAGCAGTCGACATTCCAGAGCCCAGGAGGGGCGCGATGGCTCATGAATCGTGAATTTAACCCAAGGGAGTGGAAAGGGCCCGGGACTTGTGCTATAGCACTAGAAGCAATTTCTCTCCCATTTGAGATTCAATCCTCAATTTCCATGAAAATTCTTACGCTTTCAAAAGTCTATCAACAACGTGTGCAATAAGTACGAAGTTGTGTTGGCAGTTTTTGAGACTCGAGGGTGGATTTCAGTGAATGTTCTTGTGCGACCAAGTGTGAAAGGAGCATCATGAATTATTGTAAGTTTTAGGAGTGTAGAGAGCAACTGTGAGTGTGGTGTAATTCTTTACATTCCTCATTTTCATAGTGAAATTTTTGGAGTGGTGTGGCTTCGTGTATTTATTTCAGTACTTGAGTTTTTTCACATTAAATCTTTAGTTCTTTTATGGATCTCCTATGTTATGCACTTGTTCAATTTATTTCAGATCTTTTGAATCGATCTATTTTCATGTTGTGGTTTGGCTGTGATCAACTCTGATTTTTCTGTCTCAAACATTTCTGATTATATGTGTTAAAAAACACAACAGATTGTTAGAGAATAGGAAATTTTAGTTTTATAAAACACCAATCCTAAGTATTAAACGTACAAAAATGTTTCTGGTAGAGTTTTCTGTTTGAACTTTGTAGAAACTAGGTCAAAAGTGTGTGCAGTGTAACCAAATATATGGAAAAGAGGATTTGTTGATTTTAACTTGGAGGCTTAAGCTTAATGACATGTAAACAATTGATGGTTCTTCATTGCAAAAACAAAAATCATTTATATGCCAATATTTAGAAAGTAATTTTAGCTATGTTGGCACAAAAGTTCCCAAAAAGTATTTAAAGATAGGATCAATAATTCGATCCCTAAAAAACGTGTGGGGGCATTTACACACATACAACCCAATTCTTATGCATTTATATATCTAGCACATGAAATTTACTTTTAACATTTATATTACTCAAATCTTTCATATCACATCAATAATACCACTATTTTAACTTTAAAAAGTGATATTCTCATTTTCATTTATAGAAAAGATTGTGTATATGTAAAAATTGAAGTTTAGGTGTTAGATATATAAATACATAGGAATTGAGTAATATGTATGTAAGAGTCTATGCAAGCAACCTAGGCCTAGTGATTGAGAGCTTTACCTTTCAACCAAGAGTTTGTAGGTTCAAAGCTTTGTATATGAAGAGTGCGTAAGTTTCGTGCGTGGGAAAAAAAATATTTAAAAAATTTCAAAGAAAAATGCCCTTCGCTATTCAGAGCTATGATATAAACTATATTTCTAATAATATATTTAAAAACAATAAGAAGGTTCCTAATGGTTTGGTTAATGATGGAACTTATGGAGTTTTAATGTGAAGAGAAATGACAAAGAAAAAAAAGCCAAATAAATAGTCAAGTATCTTCTAATGTATATATATTCCAAATATATTTGTTTAGATCTTATTTGCTCGCATTTGACTAGAAATCAGTTTTGTTCTTTTATAATTAACAAAAGATGCTTACCTTATGATTTTAAATAAAATAGTAAAAAATATTCATTCCAAATATATGTAAACCAACCCTACTACATTATACATTCAAACTCAATCCATTGTTCAAACTACTCTTCGTTTTAGCCCATCTGAATAAGGTTGGAAACCAGGTTCTAATATGATTCTAATCTTATTCGAACTCAAAGTCAAACTAAATGATGAATGTCATTAGTCGTGAAGGAACTGAACGAAGCAACAAAGTCATCGCAAAAGTCAATGTTTGCAATAGAATATTGATGTTTGAGATCATGGGAAGGTATTGATGGGAGTAAAATATGTATTTTGGAGAGGAAATGCTGCAACAATATCTTACGGGTAGTAGGTGTTAGCAAACTGGCACATATGAAGGGTGGACGTGTTCATGATGGGAACTCATGGGGAAAAGCATCAACAGGCCCAACCACTTGTGAAGGAGAAGAGCAGCTCATATTGGGTGATCTATAGGTAAAGCCATCGACTGGACCATGGGATGTGAAGGAGGAGAAGATGAACTCCTGATTATGACTCTCCAATGATTGATCATACTTGAACTCAATTAGAATCTTACTTGAACTAGATTTAAATTATGTTTGAACGAATGGAAGAACCAAATCTGATTTGAATAAGCATCGAATTAAGTTTGAAGTTGGATTGAAATCAGATTCAAATTCAAACATTGTGGAACTTATTTTAGATATTTCAATTTTAAAATGCAAAAAAAAACATAATATTATTTTTTTGCTGGAGATAATTTGATTAGAAATACTAAATACCAATTGCGGTGATGGCTTGACCTGTTGCATTTTAGGCTAGTGATGCATTCTGTGATGATCAATGGGCCAGTTACTTTATACTCTCAGCTAGCGATTATAGATGTATCTTGCTTTCTCTGACCGGATAAATTGTTGGCGGGCTAAACGGATCCAAGCTCGGCTAGGCAACCTTAGGTAAGGACATGGGCCGGCTCAGCTAGGCCTATAGCATCTATAATCAGTGGTCAGAAATGGCAACGTGGCTCGGCTCGAATTTAATTAAGTCGGGTCTAAATTTTAATAGCATAGGTCAGATGCAGCACATTCCTACCGTTTAATTCTCTTACAAGAAAATTCTCTCCTGCCTCTTTTATAACAAAATTTATTACGTCGTTTCACAGCCATCGCCCGGACATAGCTCGACGTCCGGACGACAACATAATAATCTCTCTTGTCTTATTATGTATTCGTGGTACCCATAAGTTTTGTCCTTCACACATGCATGCTTACCACCCAAATTTAAACTTTTAGGCTCATTTACATACATACCACCCAAAGCCTATTTATTCACATATCTTATACCTAAACTTATTTCTTTTTTATATAATTACACTGCCTAAATAATTTTAAAAAATAATAAAATTAGTAGTTTTTAATACATATTAAAAATTTAAATAAATATTATTATTCACTTATTTTGAGTCAAAATAAGTCAAACACNAAAGAATCAATTTCTAGCGGAACACAATAAAAAATATGTAAATCAAGAGAAATTGTTACATCCGGATGAGCTTTATTCGAATTATGTAAGGATGGTAATGCCAAAAATATTACCATATCAAGACATTAAACTATTTTTAGTAGCTTTCCCTGAAATAATTCAAAGGTTAACATATTCTAAATCTCTCATTATTATGCATATAGTCAAATAAAGCATTTCAGTGAGACGAATTCAACAAGCCTAAGATTGTTCAATTCTTACATTATTAAGAAACTTAAATGTTCATCAAATGTCATCTAATCAAGAAAATCTCTTTGGGTCGTCCGGTCATATTGATTTGAACTCCTTCCACATTTGTAACCTGGAATACACTCCTCTTAAAAGGAGGGGGATCCGGAGCTAGAAAAAGGCTGAAGCTAGGAAAAGAAATTGAGTCCAACATCACATATACATTGTAGATACGGCGAGTTCCTGAGTTCCTCCCACTCTGGCAACTGCCACCGCCAACTAAAATCAACGTTGCTCTTAGTTTTTAAAATTTTAGTCAATTAAATTTCTTTTTTTAATATTTTATTTATTTAATATATTCATGTAACATATATGTATGGTGTCATATTCGTATCTTAGTATTCATATTCATACAATATAAAATCTTCAAATTTATAGCAAATTCATTTGAAAATAAAATAAATAATATTACTAAAAAAGAAAAATAAATGTATTCCCTTTTTTTGCTTGACAATCCACAATACCGCGGGACAAATAATTCCTCTTATTAAGCAAAAATATTTACCTTTGAATGCTTTATAAAAACTACTAAATATAAAAACCAATCATAAATATTACAATAAAAAATAATCTAGATTTATAAGATCTCGGTCGCATAGCATATCAACGTCTCTCGGAATAAAAACTCCTGTCCCACTTCTCTCGGTTGTCGACGACGATCTCCATCCAATCAATGTTCTAGCCCAACACTTTCCCAATGCGCTCTTCCCCTAAAACATAACTTTTAATATATGTTTGCAATGAGTGAGCCCTAAGATTAAACAATCCATAATTAATGGAATCAAGCAACAAAACTTCAGAAACAAAAATTAGTCTTTTTCTCGCGACAAGTTACCTCCACCTTTATGTGGTGATGGTTGGAAAGAGCTGATGACTGTCGTTTCCTTCGACATCTTTTCTCCAACCTCGCTACCTGCAGCAATCAGGTCCTGTTGGCCCTCAACAATCACGCTCGTGCTAGGCCCATTAGACAGGGTTTTCTGATGAGGCTTTTTCGGCGTCTGCCCCTCAGGACTCTCAAATGAGACGACTTGATCAGCCGACTCAAGTTTGGTCTCAATCGTTTCTCCTTCTTTACAACCTTTTTCTTCTTTACAGTTGCCATAGAGGTAGGGACCCAAAATCCTGTCATAGCTAGGAGTTGGGCGTCCATATCGTCCTGGTTCGGACCGTCAGCCATGTTGTCCATCAGTCGTCTGGGAAGAGTTGGCAGCAAATGATCTAATGCCAACCCTATGGCCCTTTTTATAGGGCTCACTGGTCACGAAACCCAAAGGAACGTTGGTTATTAAATTAATTTTTTTCAATTTTGGTGTCATTTAATATTTAATAATTTTCATATCCTTATGGTAGCTGTTACTATCAATAAGCAGGAAAACTCGATGAATTAATATGTATACACCAAAATTATGAGCATGAATCTCAAATGGAATGAGCAACTGAGGATGACCACTTGACAATCAAAGTCTCCAACCAAAGAGCATAATTTGAATCACCCATCTAGTGACCGACTACTCGGTTGAGTCAATTGACATACACTGTCGGCCGATCCAAGTGGCGAACCTTGTTTTCGATCGCGGCTACCAAAGCTTCTCATGGGGCCAAACGGTCAAAACTAGTCAACCTACTGTTTTCCCTCAACGGGAGTGACTTTCATGCGATCGGTCGCCTCAGTTGATCGAACCCAACGTGTCTACATGTTAATAGCTGTTGTACTTCACTCAAACAACAACACAAATATGATATTAAATTAGCGCATTAATTGCATTTAGAGTGGTTTTCGTAATTGTTCATTCCTTTCTATAATTTTACAATTATGCCTTTATAATTAGAGAAAGTATTAGGTTAGGACTCAGGATGCATCCGGGGTCTAATAGGAGGGCGACACATGTAAAGTGGACTAATCACAGTATATTATGATGGGTTCATCTTACACATGACACCTCCTTATTGGACTCCAGATGATCCAGAGTCATAACCTAATATTTTCTCCTATAAATAGGAGGTCAAAAGAAGAATAAAGATTTTTTCTCTCTTAAATTCCCTATTTGCTCTACTCTCTCTTCTTCTTTTTCTCGGCTCTAACTCTCTAAACGTGTACTTTCAAAAGATAATTTGAGATGCAACAACAATAATACCATCGAAATCTTTCATATACTATTATCTTAACTTTTATAAAGTGAGAAGTTTTTTCATACACCTGTAAAGTGGCATGCATATAAAAATTGAATTTTATATATTAGCTTTGTGATAGATACTTATAAATTGAGTGGAGTGGCATGTATGTGAACATCCATAAAGTTAAATAATCTCTTGGGCGTTTGTTCCGACCTTCCCCAGTCGCGGAAAAGTAGCCAGTAATCCCTCTCTTTATCTGGATTCCGATTTCCGTAATCTCACGGATCAGTCAGAGTGAAGTAATCCGCAGTCCCGTCGTCAATGGATGGTTTGATTTCCGGACAAGCTCGATCTCGCGAGGGATTCAGTTCTGGCCGTGTATCCGCATGTCCTCAGCTTTCACATGCGCGCCACGGCTATTCGAGCCTCCGTCGCCGCTTTTTATAACAGTCCTCGTATGAGCTGTGGTCGGCCATATTTGAAGTTTATGCAGTTGATTCAAGTACAGCTGGAGGTTGCTTTAGTTTTAACCAAGGTAAGTAAAATACGAAAAGATTTGATTCCACATGGAGAGTAATCGGATTTTACGATGGGGGATCATTTGGATAATTTGTGAGGTTTTATTTGTCTATTTTCTCATGCATTTATCTGTCGCACATCTGAATTCTCATCTAAATCAATCGCCTAATTTATACTTTTTCACTACTCTCCAACACTAAGATCCACATTTTAATTCATAGATAAGTTAAATGCATAAGAATTTGAGTGCTGCTTATGTAAATTTTTTATTTTTTCATAGATTATAAAAAAATGATTTATGAATACAGCACTCAAATGCTATATATTTGTATATCATTATTTTTATACATGCAAATATATATATTTATCTTTTAAAAATTAAAATATTATTATTTTATAATGTCTGTGCACGTAAGTCTACGCAATTAAGAGCTATGATATAAACTATATTTCTAATAATATATTTAAAAACAATAAGAAGGTTCCTAATGCTCTGGTTAGTGATGGAACTTATGGAGTTTTAATGTGAAGGGAAATGACAAAGAAAAAAAAGCCAAATAAATAGTCGGTATATACTAATGTATATATATTCCAAATATATTTGTTTAAATCTTCTTTTATTACATTTGACTAGAATTCACTGTTGTTCTTTTATAATTAACAAAAGATGCTTACCTTATGATTTCAATCCATTGTTCAAACTTTTCTTCGTTTCAGCCCAATCTGAATAAGGTTGGAAACCAGGTTCTAATATGATTCTAATCTTATTCGAATTCAAAATCAAACTAAATGATGAATGTCATTAGTCGTGAAGGAACTGAACGAAGCAACAAAGTCATCGCAAAAGTCAATGTTTGCAATAGAATATTGATGTTTGAGATCATGGGAAGGTATTGATGGGAGTAAAATATGTATTTTGGAGAGGAAATGCTGCGACAATATCTTACCGGTAGTAGGTGTTAACAAACTGGCACATATGATGGGTAAACGTGTTCATGATGGGAACTCATGGGGAAAAGCATCAACAGGCCCAACAACTTGTGAAGGAGAAGAGCAGCTTATGTTGGGGGATCTATCGGTAAGCCATCGACAGGACCATGAGATGTGAAGGAGGAGAAGATGAACTCCTGATTATGACTTTCCAATGATTGATCATACTTGAACTCAATTAGAATCTTATTTGAACTAGATTTAAATTATGTTTGAAAGAATGGAAGACCAAATCTGATTTGAATAAGCATCGAATTAAGTTTGAAGTTGGATTGAAATCAGATTCAAATTCAAACATTGTGGAACTCATTTTAGATATTTCAATTTTAAAATGCAGAAAAATAACACAATATTATTTTTTTTGCTGGAGATAATTTGATTAGAAATACTAAATACCAATTGCGGCGATGGCTTGACCTGTTGCATTTTAGGCTAGTGATTCATTCTGTGATGATCAATGGGCCAGTTACTTTATACTCTCAGTTAGCGATTATAGATGTCTCTTGCTCTCTCTGACCGGATAAATCGTTGACGGGCTAAACTGATCCAAGCTCGGCTAGGCAACCTTAGGTAAGGACATGGGCCGGCTCAGCTAGGCCTATAACATCTATAATCAGTGGTCAGAAGTGGCAACTAGGCCCGGCTCGAATTTAATTAAGTCGGGTCTAAATTTTAATAATATAGGTCAGATGCAGCTCGACGTCTGGACGATAACATAATAATCTCTCTTTTCTTATTATGTATTCGCGGTACCCATAAGTTTTGTCCTTCACATGCATGCTTACCACCCAAATTTAAACTTTTAGGCTCATTTACATACATACCACCCAAAGCCTATTTATTCACATATCTTATACCTAAACTTATTTCTTTTTTATATAATTACACTGCCTAAATAATTTTAAAAAATAATAAAATTAGTAGTTTTTAATACATATAAAAAATTTAAATAAATATTATTATTCACTTATTTTGAGTCAAAATAAGTCAAACATGAAAGAACAAGTTTTTGATCTCATTCGACTTGTTTATAAATCAAACTAAAACAATTATTCGTGATTTGACTCGCTTGCTTAACACGAATGAATCGAATAAGAACTATTTATCAATTCGAACAAGGTTGTTCTAGAACGATTAATTATTGTTGATTCAAAAGTTGGTTATTATTATAGATTTTAGAAAAGTGATGGGTTGGACACAACATTTTAAATGTGGTAAATTCTATTAAGAGTTATAATAAAATAACTATTTGATATGGTAAATATTAAATTTAATTAGAATATTTAGAATTTGAAGGACTTAAAAATTTACAAATAAATATTATACATAAACTTGAGAGCTAAAATGTTAAATTCAGAAGAAGAAAAAAACCTAGTACTTTTCAATGGTCATGGCTCAAACTAAACCTTATTTGATCCTCCAAATGCACTTACAAGTACATTACCTAACCATATGCTAATAAAATGCCATTAAACATTGTTAGATTTTTTTTTTAAATTTAGTAATGTTAGGCAATTGATGTGTCGTCAAAAAACTTCTATTGTCAAGCACGAATGTTAACGAATTTTTAATAAAAAAATTTTCACATCAAAATTTAGAATCATTTGGACTCTAATTTTAATAAATTTATGATCAAACTGACAATCATAATAAGTCAAACTCAATTGAAAGTGATCCAATTCACTTTTAAATGAAACCAAATCAAACACGTAAACTACAATCAAAGACTTTGGAGCATCAATTCGAGACTAAATAATCTCAACTGTTGGCATGTTTATAATCAAATCGTGCGCTAGATGAGAGGAATCCAACGAGCCTAAATCATTCAAATTCAAAGTCGATAGAACAATTAAATGTTAAAAAAAGTACATATGATGAAGGGAATCAATGTGGATCAGCTGATGGAGTATTTTGAAAGAATAATGCCCCTCACAAAAACTATAAATAAACACTCATTCTTCACTTAGGAGAAAACAAAAGATGATAACGAGCAGATTACTTAAGGTTGACTCTTAAAGTCTAGGCGGTTATCGGTAGTCGCATGTTANGAATAAGAACTATTTATCAATTCGAACAAGGTTGTTCTAGAACGATTAATTATTGTTGATTCAAAAGTTGGTCCTTATTATAGGTTTCAGAAAAGTGAAGGACTTAAAAATTATAGTGCACAACATTTTAAATGTGGCAAATTCTGTTAAGAGTTATAATAAAATAACTATTTGATATGGTAAATATTAAATTTAATTAGAATATTTAGAATTTGAAGGACTTAAAAATTTACAAATAAATATTATACATAAACTTGAGAGCTAAAATGTTAAATTCAGAAGAAAAAAAAACCTAGTACTTTTCAAAGGTCATGGCTCAAACTAAACCTTATTTGATCCTCCAAATGCACTTACAAGTACATTACCTAAACATATACTAATAAAATGCCTAATTTTAATAAATTTATGATCAAATAGACAATCATAATAAGTCAAATTCAATTGAAAGTGATCAAATTCATTTTTAAATGAAACCAAATCAAACACTTAAATTATAATTAAAGACTTTGGAGCATCAACTCGAGACTAAATAATCTCAAATGACATGTTTATAATCAAATCTTGCGCTAGATGAGAGGAATCCAACGAGCCTAAATCATTCAAATTCAAAGTCGATAGAACAATTAAATGCTAAAAAAATTACATATGATGAAGGGAATCATTGTTGATTAGCTGATGGAGTATTTTGAAAGATTGATGCCCCTCACAAAAACTAGAAATAAACACTCATTCTTCACTTAAGAGAAAATAAAAGATGAGAACGAGCAGATTACTCAAGATAGACTCTTAAAGTCTAGGCGGTTATCGGTTGTCGTATGTTGCCAATCACCCATGATCGTGGTTGACAACCAAAGTTTGTCACTGACCACCAAAGGTCATCATCGACCACCAGAGGCTATCGTCAACCACCAACTATTGTCAACCATTACTAAAGACTGCTTTGATAGCCCTACTAGGACTATAATAACTTTTTGCTAGTATTGCTTTTGTAGCCAACTAAAGTTGTTATAGCCTCCAAATATTGCTTAAGTAGTTCTACTACAATTATCATCTTCACACCTCGCCCTCTGCTATGGAAAAATCCATAAAACCTAGATAGTGTGAGTTGAAAATCAAGGAATAATTCCAAAAATATACATATGATTTAGTGACATTCAACCATCACATAAATTATTTGAAATTTAAAACTTAAAATTTTCACAAAAATCTATCCACTAAAATACAAAATAAAATGTGAGTGCACAATTGAGGGTTTGTTTGGGGCAGCTGCAGCTTATTGGATAATCTGCTGATAAGCTGATTAAAAATAATCTGCTAATAAGTTAGGTGCGGTAGCTATTATAAGTTTTTATTTTTTTGGAAAAGCATACCGCAATCAGAAAGCTGTCACCGCAATTAGACATGTGCAGTGTGAAAACACTTTTTTCAGCGTTATGAAAACACATAAACTGTCAAAACGCAGTTTACCCAAACATGTCAGGTGTGTTTTCAAAACGCAACCGCACCAAATAAGCTGCCCCAAACAGTCACTGAATCAAAGTAAATGGTCCTAACCTTAACTATCCTCAATGCCACGTCTGAAGCATGAAGGTGAAAAGCTCCTCTACCTCATGCACAACAAATAACCTGAAATTCATAAATCTAAGGTGCGAGTTTGTCGGAAGCAAATTCAGTGAATGAAATCCGACTAAGCAAAATATAAATGACAAGGCTCTTGACATAATATAAGCAAGGAAGTGGACATGAATAAAATATTTATTATTTAATAGAGTTTCAAATAATATGCAAAAGTAGAGATTTTTTTAATTGAAATTTAACTAATAAGTGAATATATTGAGTAAAATTTTGTAATCAATGGCATTGATGGTTTCCTCTAATTTATATTTTAATAATTTACCTTAAAATATCACGAATTATTATTNACATGCAAATATATATATTTATCTTTTAAAAATTAAAATATTATTATTTTATAATGTCTGTGCACGTAAGTCCACGGTGCAGATTGGTGCAGAAAAAAAAATAAAAACAAACAGTGTACTCCAATGTACGCATGTAATATTTGCTCCGCAAAATAGACACTCAGATATCCAAAAGTGGAAGAAAGCCATATCATTGTCCAGAAAAAGAAAAAAAACATAAAACCAATATTAGAATCAAAAGGAGAAATTTTGAAATCTTCAAAATTAACCTACATAAAATGCAATATATTCATTCACAAATTTTGAACCATATCAAAAGAAATATGGATAAACTAATAAAGACTAACAAATGGACTCCAACCAATGATTGCTAAAAAAGCCATCCAACATGGGAGTAAACTCACAAAATTGGCAGTCAAGTACAATATTAAAAAGCGAATGTGTCCACTGTCAAGAAAGTGAATGCTTGAAGTTCGTTAGATTGATTTTAGCCATAGACCTTTGATTTCATAACTCGCCAAATATTGTACATATGTTTAAGTGATAAGCTAAGTCTAGAATCACCAAACTTTACATTATTTCCTTATTGTTACAATGTGTGGAGCTTGATTGTTGTGGATAATCCACCATTCCAACGCCTCTTTGGGAGCTCTCTGGTCCAGAGAATTGGTTGCTCTTGCGCCCATAAGTGGCACCCAGATGCCATAAGGGTGCTCTGTGCACCTAGCATTGGGAAATTCAGTGTTTTTTTAGGGCACAATTGCATCAAGCGTTGCTCGTTTATAGGTACAAAAATAGAGCAGTTGACATTCCACCTCCCAAGTGGGGCGCGACAACGCCATAATCGTGACTTCAGCTCGAGCGCACGAAAAGGTAGTGTCTGGAAGTGGCACTCTTTCGCCAGGAGCAATTTTTCTTCAATCAGAGATTGAATATGAAGATAGTGGAAGATAATTCAACGTGTGAACTTAAGTACTTTTTACATTGTGGCTAACAAGTAGTGTTATGTGAGCATCAAGTTTGATGATGAGGTCAAGACACGATTAATTCTAACTTCATTGTCAGACAGTTCAGATTGGTTGATCACAATGGTGAGTAACACTTTAGATAATATGACTACTATGTTTTATTCTAAGTCAGTATTGAATCTCACATAGTAGATTCAGGTGTCTTTTTTCATGCATGACATAAATAAAGAAGTGTTTAAAAACTACAATCACAGTGATCTAGGGAAAGTGTGATTAAGAGATAATAAGTCTTTCAATATTATTGGAAAGAGTGTTGTTGATATCAGGTTATCAAATGAAACTTTCTAGAATCTCAGTAAAGTTAGACAGGTTCCAAGTTTGAAGAGAAATTTAATCTTGGTGAGATTGATTGCAGTCAGGGTATATGGCTACTTTCATAGGTGATTTATTGAAGGTAACTAGAGAGCAAGGGTGATGGCTCGAAATAATATTTAATGCACTCTTTATCTGATTAATGAGTCAGCATAATCCATGGATGTGGTTGGAAAATAAGTTAATGCAAGGCTTTAGCTCCACACACTTGGCCATATGAGGGAGAAAGTATGGAGTCGTATATTCGAACAAGCTCTAAGATTTAAAATTTATAGATCTATATTTTTGTGAAGATTGTGTATATATCAAGCATAAGAAAGTTTCTTTCTTCAAAAGTGGGTCAGTGGTGAAGTCCAAGAAGTTAGAGTCAGTGTATACTAATGTAAGGGTTCTCACTCCAATTCGGTTGTTTAAAGAATTTCATCTATTTATCATTTTCATAGATGATCACAACAAAAATATATAAGTTTACTTCTAAAAGCATAAATATGATACATTTGGGACAAATAAGAAGTGGATGGCCATGGTATAAAATAAGACATGTTTGAGGTCGAAGTGCCTTGGATAAGATAATTGTGACGAATATCATGATTAGAGGTTGTGAAGTTATTGTGCTTAAAAAGGGATCAGACATAACTTAGTAGTTCCAGTGACACCATAACATAATAGTGTGACTAAGCACATGAATAGAACCATCATAGTGTCTGCCAGGAGTTTGAGGTTACATGCAGGCTTACTAAAACAATTTTAGATAGAAGAAAAAAAAATTGTTGTTTATCTGATAAATCGTGACCTATCATTACCTTTGAATGAAGGCTTATCTAAAGAAGTTTAGAGTGAGAAGGAAGTAAATTTATCTCATTTGAATCTATTTGGTTATCCAACATATGATCGTGTTGATGTAGAATACAGAAGTAAACTTGAATTAAAATCTACCAATTGCACTTTCATTGGATATGACTCAGTAGAATTTATGTACTAATTATGAGACTATTAGAATCAAAAGTTCATCAAGAGCAAAGATGTGATATTTAATGAAATGGAGATATATAAGGACATAAACAAAGCTCAAGATTTTTCATCGGCTATTTCTGAAGAGTCATCCAAATATGTTGAGATCGTAGATAATTGTGATCGAAAAATAGAGAAATAAGATGTGCTCAATCTGATGAATCACAAGAAGTTACTTAGACACCTACTACTGAAGTTAAAAGGTTTAGCAAAATCATGAGATTGAGATAATGGTATTATCCTTATTTTTAATTATCTTCTACTAACTGAAAGTGGTAAACTAGAATGCTATGAAGAGACCACTCAAGTTGAAGATTCAAAGAAGTGAGAGTTTTCCATGTACAATGAGATACAATCATTGAGGTCAAAATAAAGTTGGATTTGACATAATTATCATATAGCAAAAGAGCACTACACAACAAGTAGGTCTACAAGCTGAAAGAACAGTTTGGAGGTAATAGGTGTACACGACATGGCTTATTGTGAAAAATTTTAGTAGAAAGAATGAGAAAACTACGCAGAGATATTTTCTACTATTGTGAAGATGGCATTTATAAGAGTTCTGCTGAGCTTATTATTAGAGGAAAATCTCCGTGTAGAGCAAATTGATATAAAGATAGCCTTCTTACATGGTCATCTGGAAGAGAAATTCTATGTGTTACAACTGCTGATGATAAATGAAAATTTTGTTTACAGGTTAAAGAATATCATCTATGGTTTAAAGCAGATCTCGAGACAGTGGTAAAGAAGTTTGATGGTTTTATGTAAGATAGTAGGTACATGAAGTGTCAGGCTGACCATTATTGCTTCATAAAAAAATTTGGTAATTATTATATTTTGCTTCTTTTATACATAGATGATATGTTGATTGTGTAGGTAAAGATGGAGAAAATCAATGAATTGAAAGAAAAATTATAAAATAAATTTGAGACGAATAATTTTGCTCTAACCAAGAGGATCCTCAGTATTAGAATCAACAATGACAAGAGTGTAGATAAATTGAGTTGTCTTAGACAGAATATGTTAAGAAGGTCCTATAAAGGTTCAACATATGTGAGAAAAAATCAATGCACGCCCCTTTGGCAGTCACATCAAACTATCAAAGGAACTATCATCTAAGCGTGAAGTAGTGCAATTAATTATGGGAAGAAATCTATATGTTTTAGATGTTGAAATTATGATATATGTCGTGATATGTATGAGATCAGATATTGCATATACATTGAGAGTGATCAATAGATACATGTAAAATTTAGACAAATACTAATCGAAGGCGGTGAAGTAAGCTCTCGCATATTTTAGGGAAACAATTACAAGACACTTTGTTTTGAAAATGAAGTGATTGGTCTACATGGATATATAGACTTAAATCAAATAAGAGATATAAATGGTAGAAGAAGTACAATTTGATCAATCTTCACTTTGGGGAACACGTCAGTGAGTTCACTTTTTGGATTGCAATGATTGTTGTACTTTTAACTATAGAAGTCAAATACATTGCTATCACCAAGGCTTGCAAGGATATGATTTGTTGTAGAGCTTTATGGAAAAACTAAGCAAGGAGAAAAAGATTGGAAAGCTTCATAGTAATAGTATGAGTGTTATTCATTTAACTAAGAATGTCAATTTTCATTTCAAGACAAAGCATATTCAACTGAGATATCATTTTTTTTTCATTTTCTTATAGAAGACGAACAATTATTCTTGGATAATATACACTCAATTCAAAATCATGTAGATATGTTGACTAAGGTATTGTATTAAGACGCTACATTTGGCTTCAGTGAGAGTCTGGGAAGGCCGATACCGAAGGAGAGCCGCACTATATAATTATAAAAATGGTACATATATGTAGGAACAAATATGGAGAAGAGTGATTGGGTTTAATAAGCATCCAAGTGGGATTACGAGCATTCAAGCGCCCCCTTGAGGTGCTCTAGTGGACATAGGGACGCTCCAATAAAGAGAATTTGGCGCTCTTGCACCCATAATTCGCAACCTAGTGCCATAGGGGCTCTTGTTGAACATATTCAAGGTGCAATTGCACTGTGAGTTGTTCATTTCCAAGTCCAAAAATAGAGCAGTCGACATTCCAGAACCTAGGAGGGGTGTGATGGCTCATGAACCCATGGGAGTGGAAAGGCGGTGCCCACGACTTGTGCTATAGCACTATAAGCAATTTCTCACCCATTTGAGATTCAAGCCCTAATTTCGATGAAAATTCTTACGCTTTCGAAAGTCTCTCAACAATGTGTGCAACAAGTACAAAGTTGTGTTGAGCAGTTTTTGAGATTTGAGGGTGGATTTCAATGAATGCTCTTGTGTGACCAAGAGTGAAAGGAGCATCATGAATTATTGTAAGTTTTAGGAGTGTAGAGAGCAATTGTGAGTGTGCTGTAATTCTTTACATTCCTCGTTTTCATAGTGAAATTTTTGGAGTGGTGTGGCTTCGTGGATTTATTTCATTAATTGAGTTTTTTCACATTAAATCTTAAGTTCTTTTATGGATCCCCTTTCTTATGCATTTGTTCAATTTATTTCAGATCTTTTGAATTGATCTGTTTTCATGTTGTGGTTTGGCTGTGATCAATTTTGATTTTTCTGTCTCAAACATTTCTAATTATATGTGTTAAGAAACACAACAAATTGTAAGAGAATAGGAAATTTTAGTTGTATAAAACACCAATCCTAAGTCTTAAACGTAGAAAAATGTTTCTGGTAGAGTTTTCTGTATGAACTTTGTAGAAACTAGATCAAAAGTGTGTGCAGTGTAACCAAATTTATGGAAAAGAGGATTTGTTGATTTTAACTTGGAGGCTTAAGCTTAATGACATGTAAACAATTGGTGGTTCTTCATTTCATTATCTTCATTGCAAAAACACAAATCATTTATATGCCAATGTTTAGAAAATAATTTTAGCTATGTTGGCACAAAAGTTCCCAAAAAGTATTTAAAGATAGGATCAATAATACGATCCCTAAAAAACGTGTGGGGCATTTACACACATACAACCCAATTCTTATGTATTTATATATCTAGCACATGAAATTTACTTTTTACATTTATATTACTCAAATCTTTCATATCACATCAATAATACCACTATTTAAACTTTAAAAAAGTGATATTCTCATTTTCATTTATAGAAAAGATTGTGTATATATAAAAATTGAAGTTTAGGTGTTAGATATATAAATTCATAGGAATTGAGTAGTATGTATGTAAGAGTTTATGCAAGCAACCTAGGCCTAGTGGTTGAGAGCGTTACCTTTCAACCAAGTGTTTGTAGGTTCAAAGCTTTGCATATGCAGAGTGCGCGAGTTTCATGCGTGGGAAAAAAATATTTAAAAAAATTCAAAGAAAAAAATGTCCTTCGCTATTAAGAGCTATGATATAAACTATAATTCTAATAATAGATTTAAAAACAATAAGAAGTTTCCTAATGCTTTGGTTAATGATGGAACTTATCGAAGTTTTAATGTGAAGGGAAATGACAGAGAAAAAAAAGCCAAATAAATAGTCGAGTATATACTAATGTATATATATTCCAAATATATTTGTTTAAATCTTCTTTGCTCGCATTTGACTAGAATTCACTGTTGTTCTTTTATAATTAACAAAAGATGCTTATCTTATGATTTTAAATAAAATAGTAAAAAATATTCAATCCAAATATATGTAAACCAACTCTACTACATTATACATTCAAACTCAATCCATTGTTCAAACTTTTCTTCGTTTCGCCCAATCTGAATAAGGTTGGAAACCAGGTTCTAATATGATTCTAATCTTATTCAAATTCAAAGTCAAACTAAATGATGAATGTCATTAGTCGTGAAGGAACTGAACGAAGCAACAAAGTCATCGCAAAAGTAAATGTTTGCAATAGAATATTGATGTTTAAGATCATGGGAAGGTATTGATGGGAGTAAAATATGTATTTTGGAGAAGAAATGCTTGCGACAATATCTTACCGGCAGTAGGTGTTAGCAAACTGGCACAGATGAAGGATAGACGTGTCGTGATGGAAACACATGGGGAAAAGCATCAACAGGCCCAACAACTTGTGAAGGAGAAGAGCAGCTCATATTGGGGGATCTATAGGTAAGCCATCGACAGGACCATGGGATGTGAAGGAGGAGAAGATGAACTCCTGATTATGACTCTCCAATGGTTGATCATACTTGAACTCAATTAGAATCTTATTTGAACTAGATTTAAATTATGTTTGAAAGAATGGAAGACCAAATCTGATTTGAATAAGCATCGAATTAAGTTTGAAGTTGGATTGAAATCAGATTCAAATTCAAACATTGTGGAACTCATTTTTGATATTTCAATTTTAAAATGCAAAAAAAGAACACAATATTATTCTTTTTGCTGGAGATAATTTGATTAGAAGTACTAAATACCAATTGCGGTGATGGCCTGACCTGTTGCATTTTGGCTAGTGATGCATTCTCTGATGATCAATGGGCCAGTGACTTTATACTCTCAGCTAGCGATTATAGATGTCTCTTGCTCTCTCTGACCGGATAAATTGTTGGCGGGCTAAACGGATCCAAGCTCGGCTAGGCAACCTTAGGTAAGGACATGGGCCGGCTCAGCTAGGCCTATAACGCCTATAATCTGTGGTCAGAAATGGCAACGAGGCTCGGCTCGAATTTAATTAAGTCGGGTCTAAAATTTAATAGCATAGTTCAGATGTAGCACATTCCTACCGTTTAATTCTCTTACAAGAAAATTCTCTCATGCCTCTTTTATAAGAAAAATTATTACGTCGTATCATAGTCGCCCGGACGCAGCTCGGCGTCCGGACAACAACATAATAATCTCTCATTTTATAAAGCTTTTCTTATTTTGGATTCGCCATACCCCTAAGTTTCGTCCTTCACATGCATGCTTACCACCCAAATTTAAACTTTTAGGCTCATTTACATACATACCACCCAAAGCCTATTTATTCACATATCTAATACCTAAACTTATTTCTTTTTTATATAATTACACTGCTTTAAAAAATAATAAAATTAGTAATTTTAATACATATAAAAAATTTAAATAAATATTATTATTCACTTACTTAGAGTCAAAATAAGTTAAACATGAAAGAACAAGTTTTTGTTCTCATTCGACTTGTTTATAAATCAAACTAAAACAATTATTCGTGATTTGGCTCGCTTGCTTAACACGAATGAATCGAATACGAACTATTTATCACTTCGAACAAGAGTTGTTCTAGAACGATTAATTATTGTTGATTCAAAAGTTGGTCATTATTATAGATTTTAGAAAAGTGATGGGTTGGACACAATATTTCAAATATGGTAAATTCTGTTAAGAGTTATAATAAAATAACTATTAGATATGGTAAATATTAAATTTAATTAGAATATTTAGAATTTGAAGGACTTAAATTTACAAATAAATATTATACATAAACTTGAGAGCTAAAATGTTAAATTCAGAAAAAACAAAAACCCTAGTACTTTTCAAAGGTCATGGCTCAAACTAAACCTTATTTGATCCTCCAAATGCTTTTACAAGTACATTACCTAAACATATACTAATAAAATGCCATCAAACATTGTTAGATTTTTATTTAAAACTTAGTAATGTTAGGCAATTGATGTGTCGTCAAAAAACTTCTATTGTCAGGCACGAATGTTAATGAATTTTTAATAAAAAATTTTTCATATTCAAATTTAGAATCATCTGGACCCTAATTTTAATAAATTTATGATCAAACTGACAATCATAATAAGTCAAACTCAATTGAAAGTGATCCAATTCACTTTTAAATGAAACTAAATCAAACACCTAAACTTTAATCAAAGACTTTGGAGCATCAATTCGAGACTAAATAATCTCAAATGCTGGCATGTTTATAATCAAATAAAGCGCTCGTTGAGAAGAATCCAACAAGCCCAAATCATTTAAATTCAAAGTCGATAGAACAACTAAATGTTAAAAAAATTACATATGATGAAGGGAATCATTGTGGATTAGCTGATGAAGTATTTTGAAAGAATGATGCCCCTCACAAAAACTATAAATAAACACTCATTCTTCATTTAAGAGAAAATAAAAGATGAGAACGAGCAAATTACTTAAGGTTAACTCTTAAAGTCTAGGCGGTTATCGGTTGTCGCATGTTGCCAATCACCCATGATTGTAACTGATAACCAAAGTTTGTCACTGATCACCAATGATCATCATCGAGCACCAGAGGCTATCGTCAACCACCAACTATTGTCAACCATTACTAAAAACAGCTTTGATAGCCCTACTAGGACTATAATAACTTTTTGTTAGTATTGCTTCTGTAGCCAACTACAGTTGTTACAGCCTCCATACATTGCTTAAGTAGCTCTACTAAAATTATCATTTTCACACTTGCCCTCTGCTATGGAAAAATCCATAAAACCTAGCAAGATAATGTGAGTTGAAAATCAAGAAATAATTCTAAAAATATACATATGATTTAATGACATTCAACCATCACATAAATTATTTGAAATTTAAAACTTAAAATTTTATCACAAATCTATCCACCAAAATACAAAATAAAATGTGAGTGCACAATTGAATCAAAGTAAATGGTCCTAACCTTAACTATCCTCAATGCCACGCCTGAAGCATGAAGGTGAAAGCTCCTCTACCTCATGCACAACAAATAACCTGAAATTCATAAATTTAAGGTGCGAGTTTGTCAGAAGCAAATTCAGTGAATGAAATCCGACTAAGCAAAATATAAATGACAAGGCTCTTGGCATAATATAAGCAAGGAAGTGGACATAAATAAAATATTTATTATTTAATAGAGTTTCAAATAATATGCAAAAGTTGAGATTTTTTTAATTGAAATTTAACTAATAAGTGAATATATTGAATAAAATTTTGTAATCAATGGCATTGATGGTTTCCTCTAATTTATATTTTAATAATTCACCTTAAAATATCACGAATTATTCTTTCATTTATACACACACACACATAATTACTATCCCTTATAAATATATACATAAATAAAAGGGATGATAATTACAGAGTTATTTGCATATAATAAGATTGTGAGCCGATTCAATCGATGAGAGTTGTCGATTGTCTGACAAGCTTCAGTTCGGTCGAAAGAGTGATTCCCGTCTATCGTCCTAAAAGTTGATTACCCCCCTATGAGATTTACTTTTGGTGTTAACTGATGATCGTTAGGATAAGGTGCCCCCTCACCAATCTCATTTGGAAATGATCGTCAAAGGCTATGTTTGATCGCCCTCATCTTCTTCCTAAGCTGCCCATCTACTTTGAAATTCGTGTTTAATTTACAATTTTCTCTTCTTCTTCCAATGTCTTTCCCTACGCATGTTCTTGCCGCAAGCACTACAAAAATTTGATTTGAGCCAATGCAATTGTCAAAATTCTAAAAGTATGTTATCAAAATGCTGATGAATCTCACCTTAAACATTTATTGAACAATTAACACTTCAGTCATACATCAATTACAATATATAATGCTCGCTTGTACAATTAACAACATATTATTAAAATATCTGTTAACTAAAGTATCAATGATTAGCTCTCGTATTGCGGTTATCTCATTGATACCTTTTCATTGCCTACGCAAGAATTGACAATATCATTATTATTCCATCACAGATTGCCCCATCCAAAATATTCATATGTTTTTTGAGGCTTTGATTTGTTTCAATCTACACTTACGATGTTAACATCAAAATATGAATGTTGTCGTCTTATGTAATTCTAGAATCTCATTATTGCAGTGACAAATTTAACTTGTTTTTCGAAAGAATGTGTAGGCATATAACGTAGAATAGCCCATTTATTCTTCCAAGCTCCAAATGCTCTCTCAATGACACCCTGTAATGAGATATTTTGACTTTTATTATCTTGTAATGTGTAGGCACATACCGACACTTATTAAATATCACTTTTCTATCTCTTATAATTTGACTACCTTTTTCGAAGTCTGACATGTGATTTTTTGTGTTCGAAAATGACTTATGAAATCCCTTTTGTAATGGATATCCGACATCCATTAAATAATATTTTTTCTGTTAGAGTAGTCAACTAGGGGTGTAAACGAGCAGAACATGAGCAATCACTCTTGTTTGTCTCGTTTATATTTGATCGCTCGTGTTTGACTCGTTTACATTTCGAGCTCAAAAAGTGTGTTCGTGTTCGGCTCGTTTGCTTTACGATCGTTTGCTTTACGAGCCGAACACAAGTTGTTCACAAACAAATAGTCATGAACAGTTGTTTCACAAATGCGGTATATTTAATAAAAGTCAAAATATCTCATTATAGGATGTCATTGAGAGGGCTTTTGGAGCTTGAACGAATAAATGGGCTATTCTATGATATATTCCTACACATTCTTTTGAAAAATAAGTTATTTGTCACTGCAATAATGACATTCCAGAATTGCATAAGGCAACATCATTCGTATTTTGATGTAAACTTCGTAAGTGTAGATTAAAACAAATAATATCCTTAAAAAACATATGAATATTTTGGATGGGGCAATCTGTGATGGAATAATAATGATATTGTCAATCCTTGCATAGGCAATGAAGATGGTGTCAATGAGATGACCACATTAAGAGATTTAACCATTGATACTTTAGTTTACAGATAGTTTAATAATATATTGTTAATTGTACAAGCGAGTATTATGTATTGTAATTCATGTTTGACTGAAGTGTTAATTGTTCAATAAATGTTTTTGGAGAGATTTATCAGCATTTTGGTGACATACTTTCAGAATTTTGACAATTGCATTGGCTCAAATCAAATTTTTGTTGAGCTTGCGGCAAAAGCATGCGTAGGGAAAGTCATCGGAGGAAGAAGAGAAAACTTGATTTTCATATTCATTTTCATTTCC
The DNA here is from genome assembly GCA_002079205.1 of Phalaenopsis hybrid cultivar. NCBI lineage: Eukaryota > Viridiplantae > Streptophyta > Magnoliopsida > Asparagales > Orchidaceae > Phalaenopsis > Phalaenopsis hybrid cultivar. The sequence goes on along the minus strand of JXCR01136374.1, from coordinate 418,822 downwards.
AATAGTTTTGATTATCAATGTTATATTTGATTGGCGATCATTTCATTATTCTATGCATGTTCGATGATTTTGAATTTCAATGATATTTGATTTGTGAATTTTTTTGTAGATGCCTAATTTTTTGAATCTACGATAAATTCAGTGATTTTGAATTTTGAAGATAATTGATAAATGTGTTTCTTTATTATTTTTAGAGTAAAATTGTTTTGTTATCCTAATGTCATGAGTGATAATGCAAACTTCCCCTTAATTCAGATGATACTTTTCTATCTTAGGTGACAATATGTTCGGAATCATGAAGCGTTTGATAGTGTTTTTTGAGTTTTGCAGATATTTTGCTTAAATTTTCTCTAAACCTCAGTTTCAAAAGATTATCGAATTTTGTGGGTTAATTTTGTGTTGCANTCATTTCATTATTCTATGCATGTTCGATGATTTTGAATTTCAATGATATTTGATTTGTGAATTTTTTTGTAGGTGCCTAATTTTTTGAATCTACGATAGATTTAATGATTTTGAATTTCGAAGGTAATTGATAAATGTGTTTCTTTATTATTTTTGGAGTAAAATTGTTTTGTTATCCTAACGTCATGAGTGTTAATGCAGGCCTCCACTTAATTTAGATGATACTTTTCTATCTTAGCTGACAATATGTTCGGAATCATGAAGTGTTTGATAGTGTTTTTTTAGTTTTGCAGATATTTTGCTTAAATTTTTTATAGACCTCAGTTTCAATAGATTATCAAATTTTGTGGGTTAAGTTTGTGTTGCTTTGTGTTTTCAACTAGTTTAACAATCTAGTCATTATAGGACTTATAGTAGGTGGATTTTTGATAAGTTATGACTTTTTTGCATGACCATATATAATTTTGTTGTTTGTCTTTTTTTGTTAATTTATGAGGATTTTTCTTAGTAAAAGAAGATATGTAAGTTTTTCCAATTTTTATATGCAAATTTCCTGTTTTGATATATTTGTTTTTCTAGTACACTCATTGATTAAGTTATAAGAAAAAAAATTGTGAGTGATTTATCTAAGCACACAAGTGACAGGCCTAATAATCTTACTTCCTTTTTGTTTGGCCTTGTTATTGCAAACTTCCATTATAACAACAATTTTTATATTTTTACAGTATTACTTAAAAGCTGTCATAGGTAAGGTAGGTTGATGTTTCTATTGTATTACATCAAATTTCTCTACAGCTTTTCCATTGTATTACTTCAAAGTTCTCATAGATATTTTTTNTTTGTTTGGCCTTGTTATTGCAAACTTCCATTATAACAACAATTTTTATATTTTTACAGTATTACTTAAAAGTTGTCATAGGTAAGGTTGGTTGATGTTTCTATTATATTACATCAAATTTCTCTACGGCTTTTCCATTGTATTACTTCAAAGTTCTCATAGATATTTTTTATCAGCATTTTTTCATTGATATAAAAATTTTTATGTGGTGAGATTCATTTGTACTTTTATATATCTTATGAGATTCGCTATTGCGTTGGCTCGAAACAAATTATTTGAAATATTTTCTCAAATGAACCAATATTGGACCTATTTTTTCCTCTCTCTTTCATTAATTATATTCTAACCATTGATTTACAAAACTAGATTATCAGAAATGAGCTTAAGCTATTCAACAAATTCTAAGGGGACNCGAAACAAATTATTTGAAATATTTTCTCAAATGAACCAATATTGGACCTATTTTTTCCTCTCTCTTTCATTAGTTATATTCTAACCATTGATTTACAAAGCTAGATTATCAGAAATGAGCTTAAGCTATTCAACAAATTCTAAGGGGAAGAAGCTTCGAAAAACAAATTGTGATTGCAACCTATTATGCATTGTTTTCATTGCTAAAAAAGGTGATAACTTTGGCTAAAAATTCTATAGATGCCCATACATTGATCGGGCAAAGATTGCAAATATTTTCAGTAGGTTGATGAACTGTGTGATGTAACATTAGAACGGGGTGATGAAGAAGAAAATGCATCTGAATTTACGATTAAGAAGAATTTTAGAGGCTTGAAATTTCTTCCGAGCTTCTTGCTCATATTTGATTTCATGATCATAACTTTTTTGTTATTATTCATAGTGTTGTATTTATTTTGAAGGCGTTAATGTAATTTGTAATACAGAATGCACTAATGTAAGATTTATTAGTAACAGAGCTCGTAGGTCTGATTGCGATGCAGCTCATGTTAAAGGTATAACGATTAACTAGTGATTGTGTGACCATTTTTATTATGAATATTTTGATTTATGTTCTTCTGCCTTCAATGTGACACTATATGTTGTCTTGCATGTCATGATAAAGATGTTGTGAGTGAATAGTATTTGACTCATGATTGATTTTGTTACTTTTTCTCTCTTTTATTTTTTTAAAACATCGTCAGATTGTCTAGCGTTGTATGCTTTCATTTTTTTGAGTAAATTTCTCTTCAAAATCATATGAATGACCTGGAGAAGAGAGAAATAAAAAAGATAATAACATAGGACAATGAAAACGAACTATAAAAAGCATATGGAGAACTTTTGTGAAGAAAACTTCGCGTGATAGCCCAAGAGAAGACGCCCGAGACAAGATCAAATCAAAAAAACCTTGGAAGCATATCCACGAAGAAGGCCTAGGGAAGCAGCCCACAACGAGAGATTTAAGTTTGTGTGCTTGTTTTGGGGTCAAGAACAACTCATGAAGGGGTGTATTCTTTTGGTTAAGGGGGTGCTCAAGAATATTCTCAAATAAAGGAATCCTATTTACACTTGTATAATGTCTAGTAAAAGGGTGTCACAAAGGACTATTATTTCACAGGCGTGTTCCGATGCCTTCAAAGTTCACGCCGATCCACACTAGCAGAAACTAAGTCTTTCACGATCTCATATGGATGGCGGCTTATCGACGATCAGGGCCTACAAAATAATCTGGTCATCGCATAGGGTCCGCGATATGCTTTCAAGGCCAAACCGGGCCATAAGGGCAGATGGTGAATCATAGTATCCAAAATGGGTGGGGGTTTATTCGCAATCTGGGCCTACATGATGACATCAACACACAATCGAAAAGAAGCGACGAGGCTTAAAGGGGGGTTTTAAAGGAAGGGAGGGGTAATCCTCATTGGGTAGAGATAATTGGTTAGGATATCACAAATCCCCCCAGTCTACTTGTTCATGAAGGTTCAACCCAATACAACAAGAGGCCCCCTTGTCAACAATCCATGAATTACACCATCCAATGGGATTTCAGGAACCCTAAGTTCAAGAGAATGAAACTCTAATTCCATAACTTTATGTAGGCTAGAAGAGAAAAGGTGGGACTTATTCCTGCCAAAGTGGTAAGAATGTCACCAGAGTGAAAAGAAACAAGAGGTATGGCTATGGAATCAAAACACTCTCACAAAGAACTTACTCCCCGTTTGGGCTAGGAAAGCCTCTAACACCCTAGGTGGACTAGACTACCACATAAGTAGAAATCTATGTTGGGCCAAACANAGTGAAAAGAAACAAGAGGTATGGCTATGGAATCAAAACACTCTCACAAAGAACTTACTCCCCGTTTGGGCTGGGAAAGCCTCTGACACCCTAGGTGGACTAAACTACCACATAAGTAAAAATCTATGTTGGGCCAAACGGGTTAAATAAGCATGGGGACTTCTCCTTGGTACATGCAAATGTTGCATTTATCTATCCCTAAGCGTGGAGGCCCTATTCATATGACTGGATGTATAACTATGCATGCAACCCATTTAAAATCTGACTTGAAAGCCATGCAAAAAATAAAAGTACAGATTTTCAAAAGTTTGACTATTTTAAGCTTAAATTTTAATTAATCTCAAGATTTTTTTATTAAACTTTTGTAAAAAATATAGAATAATTTTGATTTTAAAGAGCCTAAGTGATTTGCATGATTCTTAAATAATCTGCAAAGTAAAAAAGAGCGAAACCAAGTTCAAGCACACAAGCATACAAGAAAGCATGAAAATAGGCCAAATAAAAAAAATAAGAAAAGTCTGGGATCGCTAGGTTGACAACATATCCCACAGAAGAAAAAGACTGTCAGACACCGCATAAGTACATACTTGGTCCTTATTTTATACATAAACAAGATTTAGAATTACAGTATGGACCATAAGCAAGCAGCTCTTGGTCCCCGTCACATATTTTTGTCGGTCAGTTGCTTTGAAACTCATGCTAGTATCGTATTTCTAATACAAGACTCTTCTGAGGACTCTAAAAAGTATATAGGAAAAAAATAATAAAAGTACTCTACTTGCATGCNAGAAAGCATGAAAATAGGCCAAATAAAAAAAATAAGAAAAGTCTGGGATCGCTAGGTTGACAACATATCCCAGAGAAGAAAAAGACTGTCAGACACCGCATGAGTACATACTTGGTCCTTATTTTATACATAAACAAGATTTAGAATTACGGTATGGACCATAAGCAAGCAGCTCTTGGTCCCCGTCACATATTTTTGTCGGCCAGTTGCTTTGAAACTCATGCTAGTATCGTATTTCTAATACAAGACTTTTCTGAGGACTCTAAAAAGTATATAAGAAAAAATAATAAAAGTACTCTACTTGCATGCAAATAATGTTAGCAGTAAAACCAACCACATGCAATGCATATGAACCATGCCTTGTGGGAGGAGTTGAGCAGCGCATGTAGAAAAGAATTAGTATTTAAGGCATTACATTGCTCCTCCCTTTTACACGTGTGGTGTATTTTAGGCATGGATCCTGTAGACAGATTTAATATACTTCCATGTATATCGAAATCAGTAAACATGAACGTACACAAAAAACACAAAAGGTGATGTCTAACTAGGGCAACCAAACCGACAAAGAACTATAACCATGACATCAAAAAAGACTACCTAGCATCCTATTCCTTAGCCGAGAAAAACATCCAACATAGTGTCCTAGCATAATATCCAAGTGAGTGTAGAGTTATGTCAGAAGGTTAGCGTATGCTTTGACGGGGTCGCCATCACTGACCCCGTTTTAAGGATCCAAGGATTCTAAGAGATGCCACTAGATACAAGTTTTAAAAATATTTTGAAAATTAACCACATGTACAGTCTAAGCTAAATATGCAAGTAGTTTTCAATATATATTTTAGAAATATAATGCATATAAGTAATAAAATATAATTTTTTATTCTTTTTTAAAATAGTTCCTAAGAAATAGAAAGCATAAGTGGAATCCATTAGACGTTTGAAAATTTAGCACAATATACGCAAGCCGGCCCACAGTAAAGCCAACCAACCCAATTATCCCTCCCTTTTTGCCTAAAATGGCAAGGGTCTAATGTTTTCAAAGGCTTCCAAGTATCCAAAAATGGCCACATCAACAACTTTATCACCCCCATGCATATCTTCTCCAAACCCTAGGAAATATGCACTTTTCAGTTGCCAAGGAGGTGTGCCAGGTGAGAATATCAAGAAAAAAGTGGAGCAGAAAAATGGCCTTGCACCTAAGCGCAACAACCCTGGCGCCTAGGTGCCTCCAGGCTGGCGCCTACTTGTTGAGCTCTTGGGTTTTAATCTCCTTTGGGGTGTTTTAGGCGTTTAGGCACCTGGGGAGGGCGCCTAGGCATTGATCTTGCCTTGAAAACCCTTTTTTCACCTGAGACGTCAGACTGAGGATTTTCTTGATCTAAAAGCCGCGTGGGATCAAATATGACTCAAATATAGTCTTATAACCCAAAAAATGTGTATTTCTTTGTCGTTTATCAAGGGATTCATTGCCAACAGTCGGCCCAAAACCATAGGGCAGGTACGACATTCTAAACCCTACTCTTTCCGGAAACACCTATGGGAAGCTTCGATGGATTCCTCTAACGATGGGAGGCTTCATATGGATATGACATGATCTTTAAACACCAGAATGGGCGCAGAACACGTCTCATGTCCCGAATAAACCCGTACAACTGCGAATTCTCTCATCTAAGATCAAATTATCGCAGACCCAAGTTTTGTGCTCTGAATACGTACCAAAAGGTCTCAAATGGGTGTCTTGAGCTGCAAGATACTATGAGTGAGCAGTGAATCATCCCGAGCCAGTCAAGTGGGCACCTACACACTTGACATCAAAAGTTGACGTCATTCACTATCATTGGACTTATTCTGAATATTTACCCGTTTTAAAAATTATTTATTTTTCTCTTTTATTTTAAAGATTAACTTGTAGAAAAATACATTTTCTAAATTATAACATTCTCTAATTCTATAATTCAATTTTGATTTTACTTTTGTATTTTTGCTTGTTTGAATAATACAGTTAAATATGAGAATTACATACATCGATAAATCTCATGAATTCTATATAACATTAGCATAAGGATATTTTAGACATTTGTCCACAAAAAACACATTAAAAACTATATTTTTTAAACAAATCTACTGCTTCTGAAATACCAACTTCTAAACATCAGATTTTCTACAACAGATTTGAATTGAGATTTCATATTTCCACAAGTGAAACAAACTTACACTAAATAGAAAAGATGAGAGAACTACTTGCTCACGAGCTCACTTTAATGACCAGAAATGAGAAGAGAGTTTGAAGCAAGAGTGACATAAACTACAAACCTAATGGAGAATGTTAGGAAGAGTGGTCATACGGTAGAGGAGAATAACTAAGATCAAGTGGTGCATTCACACAAGCGAAAAAGAGTTTGCTGGTTAATTCTAAATGAACAAAAAACATATATAATGAATATTTGTTTTTGTGTGTAAAAGTGGAGAATAAGACGAGAAATAATGTGGTGTTAGTTTAGAGGTGTTAAATATAATTTAGAAGCTTCTTATGAGCACAATAATTTGGATGTGAAAAATATCAAAAGCATGGATTGAACAACAATGAATTAGTTGGAAGTAAAATGAGAAACCCTAAAAGGTTGGGGTGGAGTGTTTACTCTCTCAGAAAAAAAATAAATCATTAGAAGTAAGATGAAAAAGCCAAAAATGTTGAATTCGAGTGTTTCTTCTGCTAGAAAAATAAAATATACAAAACATATAAGAGAGAGATGATTAGGTGAGATTTGGTAAGGTGAAAAGAAACAAGTTTCCTTCAAATATCAGAATCTGTTTAACTTTAATCTCATAATCCGTTTAAATTTAATGTTTCTTCTTTTATGGGGATATTTTATTTACAAAAAAATAAATACAAGCTATCATACATATAACTGTCTTTCTGACAACATCATCATTTCACTTTTGCATTTGTAATGCATATGCTTGTACTTGGCTCTTTTAACTTCCACTCCTGCTTGATTGTATGTCGAGTTGATGATGCTTGACCATTTCTATTGTGCTTTCTTACTTTGGGCTGGATCCTTTTAACAATCCCTAACAATCCTAAATTTGAAAGAAGACATATTTAGATTCACAGGATTGGTTTCTTCCAACAGATTGGGTTTGAGAGCACCTTACATGTAATTTCATCGAAGGATGTGGAATGCCGAATGAGAGTAAAAATCCCATTTAGGCACCAAATTTTAGCTGTCGATTCTCACCTTGAGAAAAACGACGAGGGAAGCAGATCAAACACATGTCAGGCAAACAGTAGAACGTTTACGCTGCATTCCTGTTTAAAACCACAAACCTGATCACCGCACTTCGCCTATGCAGGAAGGGTGGCGTTGTAATTTCGTTGCAGTCACACTGTAAGAACACTCGATTCCCCATTCTCCAACCCCGTTTTGGTTCTCTGCTGCCAAACGCACCCGTCCGTCGGCCGTACGTGGCACTGTGATTTCTACGCCGCTTTCTTTGCGTCGGAGCCGCTCTCGATCTTTGAAACTTAGGGCTTCTCCAGTTTCTGTTCCGCCATTAGGGCTGGCTCCGCCTTGAGAGCCGCTGCTGTGAAGGAAACAAGAAGTCCGCGTTCCCTTCTTCTGGGAGGTTAGATGTTCGACCTAGCCCACTTTCTCGCCTATTCGACTCCCATTTCATATTCCATTTTCTTGCACTGAATCTATTTTCCCTTTGCGTGCGTTGTTTTTAGTATATCACAGTATTCCGGTTCGGAATTCTGTTGCGTCGCTGTTTTTCTTTGATCCGTGGCAGTCTGTGGAGCTTGTAACTAGGACGCCATGCATTTGGTTGTAAAAAATAGACGAGCTTAGTCAGTTTTTTTTTCCTTGAATTTAGTTATTCTTGGTTTCTGATGTTGTCTTTTTGGCTGATTTTTTACCCCTGTTCTTTCTTCTCTTGACTTACCGCATTGGCCCTTTGCATTACTATGTATAGTATAGCGGTATTTTTATTCCCTTTTGCTGAGGGACCAGCTATTCTTCGTGCCTCGGAATGTTAAATTTTCATCAGGAGTTGAGAACATATTATTTTAGAAAGTGCTATTCCCGTCTCTGTGTTATTCTACACGCAGCACAATATTTTTAGTATTATTTTTTATTCGAACATGTAATGCTGCATTTTCTTTGTAAATTTTCAGCTTTCTTTGTTAAAACCATTTATTAGTATTCATCTCTTAAGTTCAAGCTACAGGCGGTGGAAAGTGAGAAGATTCTTGTCTTTATAATGCCTTTGTTTTGATTTGCGTGGGAAGTTAAGATTACTTCATCTGGTATGGATTCTTGAGAGAATTATTAAGATTTGGTGGACAAGGCAATGTTAGAAAAAGTCACANGAAATGTAGATAAAGTTTGCTACTTGTAAGTACTCAAAAGGAGTATTTTCTGAATGCATTGCTTATAAATTGCAGTACCCATTTGCGGCAAATTCCTAGTGCCGAAATATGGAAGAGGATATCAACTCTTTTGTCTCAAGTGGCGTGGTTTCTAGCATAAGTTTTAGCCTAGCTTCATTTGATGAAGTAGTAAGTGATGTTGTTTTCTTACTTTATATGAAATAAATTTTCAATCGCTCTTACTTTATTTCTCCGTCAATATAGTGGTGTGTAATTTTTTTCTTCTCTTTTGGTAGTGCAAATATTCAATTAATAATTGCCCAATATCACATCCAAGCCAGTTGGGAAACCCTTTTCTTGGTTTGCCACTTGAATCAGGGAGGTGTGAATCATGTGGGACTGTTGAGACTGAAAAATGTGAAGGTGAATATATTGGATTTCTTTACAATATCTTCTTTTCTTAAAATGTTGTGACAACTTGTGCTTATTAATTTCAGGGCATTTTGGTTATGTTGAGTTCCCCATACCTATTTATCATCCCTCCCACATTAGTGAGCTGAAGAACATTTTGACCCTGCTTTGTTTAAGGTGCCTGAGAGTAAAGAAGGGAAAGGTATTTATAGCTTTGTATAGAGTTAACTTTTTTTTTATTCTAGGTCCTCTGTGCACGTGCTAAAATATTGTATAAAATTTTGATCAATATATATTTCATTTACAATGATATGAAATGGAAATATAGTGTTGTCATATTGTTATTGGTAATTTTTGTTAATTTGGTTTTGTCATGCGATGATTGGATGCCTATTTATTTGCGGCAAAAGCACTAGTTTTATTGAATATGCACAGTTACCAAAGTTTGTTGGCGAAATAATCAACAAAATGTGAATGAATTGAGCCTTTGATATAGGAATTATTGCAAAAGCACCACATGTCTTAGGAGGTTATTACCAAACTTAGACATTGCCACATATGTGGAAGATGATGAAGGGTCATGATATTAAAGAAAACTGACGACAGATGATCTAAGCTTTAAAAAGTATCTTTTGAAAGAAACTTTGCTGGCAATTTAGAGGAAGTTTTGCTTCTCCATTTCGTTTGTTTGTGCTCAATTTTTATATCCAATCTTATGTATTTCTATGATTAAATTATAGTTTTTGTAATCTGCCCCCTCTTATCCACTGAATTATTTGTTCTTCAAACTTGGTTAGGGCACGAGATATTCGTAATTAGGCTAACGTTATGTTTTTCGTTCTCTTGGTTTGAGAATATACACAACCCATTCTGATTTTGAGAGAAAAGGCATCTTGCTTCAAATGTTTACTAGATATTTTGATAGGACTCTCCCTAGAAATTAGGAAACACATAGATTTTATTGCAAGAACATCAAACATTCAACACAAATTCGAGATAAGCACTTACAATTCGAGAGGTAGGAGATCTCTCCCAATCCTACAATTAGAGAGGTAGGAAATCTCCCCTAAATCCTAAACCTAAAACTCACAAAAATAATCTCAAGCATCATTGACCCTAAACCTATTTGGGTCTATTTATACTAAACAATTACCATTAAGTTAATAAAAGAATAAATTGCCTCTTATACACCGGCGTAATAGATTCTTCCACCCTCATAAGAAAAGGATACTTTGCCTCTTATAACCATTTGAAGCAAGATGCATTTTCTCTCAAAATCTGAATTCGTTGTGTATATTTGGAAATAGTTTATTCTTGATTGAGGGATAAGAGAAGAAAACCCGTTGCTCAACATTTTCAAAAAAAAAAAAAAAAGGGGGATAAGTGAAGCAGTCAAGTACTTTGCTATTTGGACTCTTTTATGGATTAACATTATAGTTGTCAGGCTAAGCTGGATAATTTCCTTGCATTTATTGTACTTCACTATATTTAAATGCAAACTTTTAAAGCAAAGAACATGGTGGCAAATGCCATTACATTTTTGTTAATTTCTTTTATTCATATTATATTTTAGTGGCAATAACATACATAGCAATCAAAACTTTACTATTTACCAAACTAGCACTCTCTTCATTAATTATTTAAATTCTCACTGAGATACCAAAATTCACAATATAACCCCAACCTGTATTTTTTAATTTTATAAAATTTCCAATGATTTGATCGGGGCACTGGTAAATTTACCGGTTTGTTAGTTCAAAAAATGATTTGATGCTAGTTTGGTAAATAGCATTGTTTCGAATGTGCATGTAGTTACTCATATATTTTTTTGAATGCTATAAAAATAATAATAATAAAAAGTTTTTTTTTTTTTTGAAATGCTACAATATTTTGCTTGCATATGCAAATTCAATGTAGGTATACACATGCTGAAGGTAGATATTTAGACTTCAATTATATACCTCATATCCTACTCCGGTGGCTGATTTACTTCAAGTGGATAAGCACGTTTTGCTATTTGAAATTTTTAGTCTTTCCACTTCAAATAATTGTTTTACTCTGAAGCGCATGATTTAGCGGGCCTTCACTCTACAGTTAGATTTCCCTATTATTACCCAAGAGGTTGTGGGATCAATATATGGAAATAGTTTTTCAGCTAGGCAGAAGTAAAGATTGTGTTCATCAAAATTTCTCCTCGTTGGTGCTACATTGGCACGTGCCTTATAAATATATATTTTCAGGATATTGTATTTTCATAGATTTTGTATTCTTGTAGTGCCTTATATTTATATTTAGGGCAGTCTTTCATTGTGATTGCTTTTATGATCATGATTTCTATTTTGAGCGATATGCTTTGATTTTGCCAGGTAACATTTTGGTCCCTTATAATCCACCTGTCAAAATATATGGACCACTTTTCTTATTTTTAGGTTTCTTTAAAGGGTTATTTACGTACATACCACATAGCTCTTATGTATTTACAGATATAACACCTAAACTTTTATATTTTCATGAAAACACTAAAATTTTTAATATCGCATAAAAAATACCACTGTTACGTAGGTTTTAAAAATGAAATGCATTTTTTTTCATGCACATTTTTATGACACTAACGTGCTATAAATGTAAATATTAAAATTTAGGCATTAGTTATTTAAATGCATAATAATTGTGTGGTATGTATGTAATTTTTTCTTCTTTAAAATTCACAGCTCTGCTGTATTTTTCTCTGTCATCTAAGTTGTGACCAAATTTGACAAAAAATTGAAATTCTACAGGCAAAATATTTGATTCTTTGACTTTTCAATTTCCATTTCCTCATGCAAATGACCATTATTGAAATGTTAATTACTCCGCTGCTGTGCAAACTATTTTTGTCATGCATGCATCTCCAACACAAAAAACGGAAAAAAGAAAAGGTAGTTAATTGGCGGAATAAAAAAGGTTTGTCAACTGGTAGAGACTTTCATTGGTATTTTTAGGTAATTTGCCATGTAGGAAAAAAATGGTTTTGTAGCGGCCTCTTAGTTTTGCTTGCTTTGAGATTGTTCACAACTTCAAATGCATGGTTACATCAATCTACTTAGGGTTTTTTGTTGAAATCTGTGTAGATTGAGGGGTCAGAGAGAGGGATGGATGGGGTTGGTTTCCTTATATATGTACCCTATTTGTGAATGATGACATTAACTCTCTTTTCATCCTAAGGCCTGTTTTCAACATGGTATCAGAGATCTGAACCTAAACTCTAGCTTCCCAACCGCCATAACCTCTCTAATCCCTACGACAGCTTGTGGGCCAGGCAGAAAACTCCTCTGTCCAACGACCAGTTCTTCCTTGCGGGGGTAGTCCCTTCTCCTAAACTTCTCCCTGTAGCCTGATTTCCCTATTGCATGAATTCCTTTGTCGGAATTCCTCCTTGCTACAGGCCCTCCACTGGAATCCCTCCTTGCAACCAGAATTCCCTACTGCAGGCCCCTCCTTCTTGGAATCCATTTTTGTATATACCTTCCTTTACTGAGATTCCTGCCTATAGCAGTCGCAACAACAACATTTACCTTCCATTGCCAGTTGCCAGAATTCTTGCCTAAAGAAGTAGCAACAACAACAACAATCACCAGATATGAACATATCAACAATAGTGGTGTTAAACAACCCAACAACAACAATAATGGTGGCAAGTAGCAATATCAATAATGACACCAAGTAGCAGTAGCGACAATAAACAATAATAGCATCGACACTAAGGAGTAATAGCATCAACAACTAGCAATTCCTCTTTCTTTAACAAGCAACGATCCTAAAGGCACATACAATTCCTGATTGAGTACGGGATGAAGGTATCCACGAGATGGAGACACCCATTTCTACTCTGAGATTAATTCTGGATCAGTGATCGAGAATTCTTCCCAAACAACTTCTGAACTGTCTAACTTTATCATAAATCATAAACTCAATCGCCATAAATTCCTTCAATTGTCCCAATCCATGTTTATGTACATTTGTGCTAAAGGAAAAGATGAACATCTCAGTGGAGAAGACACAATTCTGAGATCACTAATCCCAACCACCGCACATAGAAGATTCATGATCAGACGGTCATGTCATGGCTATTCAATTCAATGATCAATTAAATTGGTGAAATTTCTTTTCCCTGCAAAATTGCTAGAGAGATCTGATGGCTGCAAGTGAAACATATTTCGAGAATACTGCAGAATTATTTAAGATCAAGACCAAACTTCATGATTAGTGCCAATGAGAGCTAAATGTCACCAAATACTTCAATACCTTGTGAAAGTATTGATTACAAGTAGCCATGTCACGTGTGTAAATGTCCACATGGTGTTGGGATGTTTAAATCCATTATTGAGGAGAAGATAACTATAAAATTCATAGTAGGAGTAACTCAAGAATTGGATGAAGCGAGAGGGAAGATCATGGGAATAAATTTACTTCCATCACCTTATGAAGCCTTCACTGAGGTTAGGAGAGAAGAGAACAAAAAGAAGCTGATGATGACCTAAAATGAGAGTTCACCAAGTAATCAAAGCTCAAGAGAGCAGAAAGAAGTTGATGCTGATTGGAAATATGGGTTCTCTAATTATTGAAAGCTCAGCCCTGTACACCCATAATTCTTCCCATGACTCAAAGATCAAAAAAATTGTCCCACATGTGACTTTTGCAAGAAGATTGAGCATATCAAAGACAAACATTTGAAACTTCATGAAAAACTTGCAGACTGGAAACTCAGACATGGAAAGAATGATCAAGAAAAAAAGGTGAATGCTGCTACCACATCCATAGTTTCGGTTGAACCATTCAACAAAGAACAACTTGATATTTGGAAAAATCTTTTAGGAGGTAATTCAGAACAACACACCAATTGCTTGACACACCAAGGAAATATATCATTTACCTTTCTTGTTAGTAATGAGAGATTTATAATTTGATTCATAGAGTCAGGAGCTTTTTCAAGCAAGCAACTTCTACATCAAGTATCAAGCAACTTCTACATCTTGATTGATCAAACTTGCAGATGGATCACACGAAAAAATGATTAGAAAATGAGATGTAGATATTTCTCAGGATATCACCTATCTCTGAGTCTGTCGAGTCTATGTCTATTGAAAAATATGGCATGTTATGATATTGTTGCATCGATCGTCATAATTTCAATTATGTTGCAAAGTTGTATACTCATTTGTTTATCAATAAAAAATTTAGTTTTATCAATGTGAGATTATAAAATTTTAAGTGAGACTAGGTGGTTGTTAATTTATTATCAATCACACTAGAACTACTTGGTTATTACTAATAAAAGTATTTGAAACAACCCAAAAATTTCAATCATTCCATGACATTATTTAATTCAGTTCCAATGCAAAATTCAGATTCGCAAAGTTTATAATGCAAATTAATAATTCAACTCTTTCCTTGGGGCCTATCTTTCAAAAAATAAAATCATCCATGTGAGTTAATCTATTAATACCCTGCAACAAAATGGGATATCGGAAAGAAAGAATGACCATTTCCTTGAGGTATCCCACTCAATTATGTCTTCTCAGTAAGTTTGAAAATATTTTTGTGGGGAAACAGTTCTTACTATAACATCTCTTTTCAATCGAATGCTTAACCAAGTACTTAAGTTGGAAACACTAATTTATATTTTGATGATTACGTACACTCCATCAGAGGTTTCTCTCCTATTATATCACTGAAAATATTTGGGTGTATAACTTTTATTCACATCCATTTCCTAATTCACACCAACCTTGATTTTAAATGTATCAAGTGTATTTTTCTTGGGTATGATATGCCTCTAACAAAAAAGGGTATAAGTCTTTCTCTCTTGTTTCTAGAAAATACTGCAACTCTACGAATATTACTTTTTTTGAGAATCAATTCTTTCATCTTAAATCTGATGCTCAGGGGTAGAGTTCAAATGAACATCAATTTTGGGATGCACTTGATGACACTTACAAAATAACCCCACTTATTATTTTTCCCCACACTTCCACTAGATTTTCCTACCCTTATCGAGGATATCCAACCAACTCAACTTGAAGTCCACCACAAAGAACTTCGTGTGTACACCAGGAGAAAGAAAAACTTTGAACAGGTAGAAGACAACTCGTAAAAGCAGAACTGTTTAAATCAAAACCTAAATTTACTCTTACTTGAAAATTCTGGTGAGGAGTCTATTACTCTTGAGTTATCTCATTCTTCTTCTTGTATTGATGAAAAGGAAAGCTGTACTAGATACCCAATTCATGAGTATGTTGTTTGTGGGAAGTTATCCTTAGCTTATAGGGCATTTATATCTAATCTTGAGACTGTGCATATTCCTAAATTCATTCATGAAACTCTTGAAAATTTAGAATGATGGAATGTACTTGAAGTGGAGATTCGAGTGCTAAAGCGTAATGACATTTGGATTCTTACTAAATTTTCTCAGGATAAGAAACCAGTTCGATGTAAATGGGTATTCATCAAAATGCAAAGCTGGTGGGAGTATTGAAAGATACAAAGCCAAATTTGTTGCAAAAAGTTTCACAGAAGTCTATGTAATTGACTTTCAGAGGATCTTTATACCATTTGCCAAACTTAATATTATCAGAGTTCTCTCTTTAGTAACAGTTGATAAGAATGAGGATTGCATCAACTTGATATAAAAATGCTTTCTTGAATGGGCATATGGAAAAAGTGTACATTAGAGAAACAACCAGAAATTGAGAATGATTCTAATAAACATCTAGTATGCAAACTCAGAAAGTCTCTCTATGGGCTTAATCAATCACTAAGGGTGTGCTTTGAAAGGTATTAAAATTATTAGATATAATAGATATTCTCAAAGTCAAGTTGATCACTCTAATCATCCGAATGATGAAAATCTTTATGATTCATGAGTCTAAAAAACTAGTGTTTTTGTCCTACCTTAAGGGTGCAAGATAATATTTATTTTATTCTAGAGCCTGGCATCCCTTCAGGGAAAACTCTTTGTAGTTAATTACATCTCAATGGCTGTGGCTCCCATAATACTCTCGATTAAAGTTTTGATTTATCTCGTTCATGAGTATTCGATAAGTGTCTGTGAGTTTGATACTTCCGACTCATATTAAGACTCAGTGTTTAAAAGAATTTGAGTGAAATTAAAGTATTGAGCTTTACAATTCAATGACAATGACATGGAAAGGCCCCCCAAAAACTGCTAACCTAGTCGGGGAGAAATGCACACCCTGAGGATAGTGCTGCGTGGGCGCCTAGCCTAAGGGCAAATTTACCTTTTATATGCTTAAGGGTAATTTAGGTTATTACTATTATTATCATTATTGAGTATAAATATACTTGTTAAGTTTAGGGTTAGGGGATGTGTGAAATTGAGTTGTGAGTCTTAGGTTTGTGGTTTGGGAGAAAAAGTTAGTGGAAGAGATGAGGCAAACTAGTTCTGGGATAGAAGAAAGGTTCGACACTATAGATGATAGGTTCTCCACTACGGAGAACCGACTGGATATCGATTCGAGAGCATGGGGGAATTCATGAGATGCTAAAGAGGCTCATTGAGATGTAATCCAATACTCTGTCGATTACTGAAATCGCAACCCTAATGAAAGGTTGACTGAAGAATTAATGGTAAGATCGAAGGAAAAAGGATTGAATGTGAGGAATTTGAGCAGAAAAACATTCACCATCACGAAATCCCTTCGGCCTCCGATTGGGGGTGTATTAACGATTTTTGATGGTGGCGGTTGGGTCGAAACATGGAGAAGAGATTATATAAGGGTTATGAAGGAGCACGAAGAAGAAAGGAGAAAGCAGG
This sequence comes from Phalaenopsis hybrid cultivar, assembly GCA_002079205.1. Classification (NCBI taxonomy): domain Eukaryota; kingdom Viridiplantae; phylum Streptophyta; class Magnoliopsida; order Asparagales; family Orchidaceae; genus Phalaenopsis; species Phalaenopsis hybrid cultivar. The sequence continues at coordinate 401,949 of JXCR01136374.1, read as the reverse complement.
AGTAGGGAGGTGATATGACTACGATTGCAGGATGAAGTTTTTCCCTCGATACATTGGGGGAAGCAACAGAGCAAGAAGTTGGGGCGGAGATGTTAGAGTTAGGAAATTGAAGATGCTGATCTTCGAGGGATAAGATGCACATGGGTGGGTGTATAGGGCAAAATGATACTTCGTGGTGAATGGACTAGATGTGAAGGAAAAACTTATGGCTGTTAGGACTGTAAACGAGCCGAGTTTGAGTGGGCTCAGGCTTTACTCGTTCAAAATTGCTCGAGTTCGAATTGTCTTGTGTTCGAAATTGTCTCTTGAACAAGGTGTTCGTGTTCGACTCGATTTAAATATTGTTGTTCGTGTTTGGCTCGAAATTTGCTTGTTAAAATTAATTGAAAAAAATAGATGTAGAGTGTTGGATTCGAACTTAGTTCAAATTTATGCATAAAAAGACATATAACGACATTACCACACGAGCTATTATAATTTAAGCTTAGATATAAATGTATATAATATATTGTATATAAATAATATATATAATATATTATTGTATAAATAATTATATGATTTTTTATTTCGAGCTAAAATGAGTCGAACACGAGTAAACAAAGAGTTATTTATGTTCGGCTCGTTTATAATCCTAGCTTAAAAAAATTGTTCGTGCTCTAGCTAACTGAACACGCCCTATTCGTGAAGAACGAACTTTTTTGACAGCTATAACGACGGTAGGGTTATCGTTGGAAGTAGGGGTGTAAACGAGCCGAACACGAGCCTTTCACGAACAAAGAGTCATTTTGACAACCCTAATCACGTAGCCATAATATGTTAAGGATTGGAGTAAGATTTAAAACATCATTTGAATCTAATATAATAACTTTTATTCTATTTTCTTAATTAATGCTTTTAATTGATTATAAATCTTTGTAGCCTTGTAGTCAATTAACTTTTTTAAAAATACTACTCATCAATTATATTTATATATATATATATAATTGATTAGTAATATTTAAAGCCAAAATGAGCCGAACTCGAATGAACAAATATTTGTTCGTGTTCGATTCATTAACTTAGCGAACGAGCCGAGCACGAGTTGTTCGCGAACAACGAGCCGTTTTGATAGCCCTATTTGGAAGGCAAAACTCTAGCCTGGTTTTAGTGGAGGGAGGCTAGATACCCGATCCATTCGTGGGAGGAATTCAAAGATTGTTTGTTGGAACATTTCCGAACAATTCAGGAAGGAGACGTACACGAACAGTTCTATGATTTGACTCAAGATGGGACTGTCATGAAATACAAGTAGAGATTTGAGCAATTGTCGTGGTGTAAACGAGCCAAACATGAGCAAGCCCGACTCAACTCATGTTCGACTCTTTAAAATATACCACTGTTCGTGTTCAGTTTTTTCATATTACGAACAAAAAAAATATGTTCGTGTTCGACTCGTTTGCTTAGTGAGTCGAACACAAGCTGTCTGCGAAGAAAGAGTCATTTTAATAATCCTAGTTACACAACCGTAAGATGTTAAAGGTTGGGATGAGATTTAAATGTTATTATTTATAGTAAAATATCATTTAATATATTTTTATTCTGTTTTTGAATTAGTAGTTTTAGTTGATTACAAATATTTGTTGCCTTGTAGTCAATTAATTTTTAAAAAAATATTATTCATCAATTATATATATATATATATATATTGAGCCAAACACGGGAAGGAGACCTACATGAAAAGTTCTATGACTTGACCCAGGATATGACTGTCATGAAATACAGGTAGAGATTTGAGCAATAGTCGTGGTGTAAACGAGCCAAACATGAGCAAGCCCAGACTCAACTCATGTTCGGCTCTTTATAAAATACTATTGTTCGTGTTCGACTTTTTTATATTACGAACAAAAAAAATATGTTCGTGTTCGGCTCGATTGCTTTGTGAGTCAAACACAAGCTGTTCGCGAATAAAGAGTCATTTTGATAATCCTAGTCTTGCTACCGTATGATTCTAAAGGTTGGGATGAGATTTAAATGTTATGATTTATAGTAAAATATCATTTAAATATCATTTCATTTAATATATTTTATTTTGTTTTTTAATTAGTAGTCTTAGTTGATTATAAATATTTGTTGCCTTGTAGTGAATAATTTGTAAAAAATACTATTCATCCATTTTATATATACCGAATGAACAAATCTTTGTTCGTGTTCAATTTGTTTATATATCCAGCGCAAAATAATTTTTTGTATTCGACTCATTTACTTCGTGAAGGAATCAAACACGAGCTTCTTAATGAATAGAACACGAACTGTTCGCGAACAATCAGCCGTTTTGATATACCTAACTGAGAGAGATTTTTGAAGTAGGATTGAATGAAGATTTTATGAAGGACCTAAAGTCTAACATATGTGCATAACTACGACTGAGATGACGAGGATTTAGGGAGATAATGTAGCTAGTTCAGATGGTGGAGGACAAGAATCAGATGAAGAAGGCTAGCAGGAGCAACACAGATGAAACGACACATCGAACTGCTACAACCACGACGTTACTAAAAGTTCAAACGGTAGAAGTTCAGAGGGAAGCTGCACTGGATATCAATAATGGACCATGATCGAGAGCAACACTCAAGCGTCTTATAGAGACAGAAGCGAGCCAATGGCTTATGTTTTTTTTTTGTGATGAGAAGTTTGACCTAGGACACCATTGTGAGGAATGAAAATTATAAGGTCTCATAGTGCATGACAATGAGGTAGGGAATGAAGAAATAGAGACAGCTTTGGGGGAGGAGGAACATTCTCACTTTTTCCCACCTTGAGGAAAGTGTTTTTTGGGGGAGTATTGTTACATGGACGCCTAGCCTAAGGGCAAATTTGTCTTTTGTACGCCTAAGGAATTTAGTTTTTTATTTTTATTTTTGTTGGATATAAATCTGTTTTTTCTGTTTAGGGTTAGGGGATGAATGAAATTGAGTTGTAAGTTTTAGGTCTAGGGTTTTGGAGAGATTGCTTTCCTCTTGAATTGTAGGAAATGGGAGAGATCGCCTAGCATCGAATTGTAAGTGTTTATCTTTCTATTTTTGTTGAATTATTTGATTTACTAGAGATATTGTGTTTGCCCTACCATTTACTAAAGCGGATTTTGAGGTTAGAGCGTATCAGATTGGAAATGAATTTGATTTGGGTTGACTCACTTGAGCTGAGAACATGAGTTGGTGTGATTTAATTTTTTTTGAATGTTAGATTCAAGTTGATTTGAATAGACTGGTTAAGGTTTGTTTTAAGTTATTTAAGTTCTTAAAATTTATTTGAAATTCATATTATTCTTACTTTTGTAAATTTAGTTGAAGATTATTTAAATGTTACTTAAGATTGTCAATGGTTTATTTTTAAAATGTTAAATTTGTTTTAAGGTTATTAAAAGTTCATTTTTTAAAATGGTTTAATGTTTGTTGAAGTTATTTATTTAGTTTGTTAAAATTGGTTGTAGTTTTTTAAAGTTGGTTGAGATTGTTAAAGTTTGTTAGAGTTAGTTAAAATTGGTTAAAATTTATTAAAATTGTTAATTATTGAGAAAGTTTTGTTAATGTTTGGTTAAATTTGGTTGAAATTTATTATAGTTTGTTGAAGTTTCTTTGAAATGTTTTAAGTTCTTAGATTTGAAAAGTTTCTGTGTTTTAAAAGTTTAAGCTTCAAAGTCTTAGACAGTGTCTGGCTGCATTGCAAATTTATGTTAAATAGGATTTATCAAGTCCACGAAATCCAAAAAAAAAAAGTAGAAAAAAAACGTGAAATCCTGCTTGCTCGCAAAGGAGATGGAGCACGTGAGCAATGATGAATTAAATCCTTTTAATCCGTCTTGCAGTCAGATTTGATATCTCTGAATTTATGTTACACAACATACGGATCATGAGAGAATTTGATTTAAAGGAGAGGTGGATTTCGCTTTTTCTTTTTTTGGAGTTTGGTTGGATTTAGGTTAAATCCATGGCTAAATCCCGTTAAAAGTGTGGTACCAAACACCCCCTTAAGGTATTTTGTAGTTTTAAATTGTTTAGAAGTATTTTGAAAGTTTAAAGATGATTTTAAAACCTTTTAGTATTTTTCTTTAGAGTTTTAAAGTTTTGTTTTTGTTTAAAGTTTTTAAAGCGTTTTAATTTTTTTTTTTTAATCTTGAAAAAGATTTTGACTGTTTTGAAGGTTTTGGAGTTTTGATGGTGGCTTTGAAGAGTTTAGGGTTTCAGAGAGCTTTGGATCTGAGGTTTGAAATTGAAGGTTTAGATTTGAGCTTTGAAATAAAAGGTTTGGATCTGAGGTTTGGTTTGGATTTGTAGCTTTAAAATTGAAAGTTTGAATTAGAAATTTGGTTTTGAAGTTTAAAATTTACTTTAGACTAGGGGAAGAATAGGCTAGAGGGATTTTTTGATGGAGGTCATGCCCTAATCCTAAAATATACCTAAACTTTCAGGGAGATTAGATAAATGGGTAAACTTAAACATTTGAAATAACGATCCCGATCAAGATGCCTATGACTTATTATTATCCTGGGTGCATTATGATCCTTAGATTTTTAACCAACCAAATAGATAGATGTTTCCATTGTTACCATAGCGATGAAGAATGTAGACTTTCTTTCTATTCAGTGGTTTGAGTTGCCTTCAATAATCATGGAGAAACCCTAAATTAAACCTAAACTCTCAAGGAGGCTAAATCAGTGGACCAACCTGCTCACGGTCAAGATGACCATGGTTTTCCATCATCCCTGGTGCATTATGATCTTCATATTATTAATCAACTAGATAGTTAAAGGTTTTCATTATTACCATAATGATGATGAATGTATATATTCTTCATATTTGATGATTTGAGGTGCCTTCGTCAGTAACCATGGATTACTCCATCCTAAGACACCTACATAATCCAAGAGGGTGTGATTGTTTGTTTTATGACTTCTTCTTGGTCCTAGTAATGCGTATCTAGTAAATTAACCTAAACTTTTAGACTTGACTACTCTAGGTTGTGTGTGATCCTCAGTTTTGTTTATAAGGCTAACCCAAGGTTTCAAAGTTGATCTACCTAGATTTAATTTGCATGATTTAGAGTCGGTGCATTTTAATTTGGTTTTGGGGTATGATAATTGTTTCATGATTTGTTTTGTTTTTTAGTTTGTCAGTCATCGTGAAAATCAGGTTTCTTCCAAGTTATGATTTGTCTTTTTTTTTTGGTTTGTCGGTAATTTGTGAAAGTCAGGATTCTTCTAGCTTAAGGTTTGCATTTGGTTTTCTATCCCAAATGTTCTTCATTTCATTTTGCCCTCCTAGCTTTGATCTCTATTGTTTGGTTTATTGTTCTTTGTGAAGTTTCTAGTGTTATTTGCAAACTTTTGTAATTTAATTTATTTTAGGTTTAGAAGGTTTTAAGTGACTTAAGTTTTAAAAGCTTTATTTTGGTAGTTTAAGTTGTTTTTTTTTAAATTTTAATATATTATTTGATTTAAGTATTTAAGGGATCCTGATTTTTTTTATTTGAGTATTCGAGTTAAATTATTTTTAGCTTAAGTGTTAATGTTATCCTATTTGATTTAAATGTTTTAATATTTTATTTCATTTTTAAGTTTAAGTAATTAAATTAGTTTGATTTAAGCGTTTAAGATTTTTAGTTTTAAGTGTTTAAATTATTTGGTTTAGGTGTTTGAATTGTTTGATTTTAGGTGTTTGAAGTGTTTGATTTTAGGTGTTTAAGGTGTTTGAAGTTTTTGGTTTAAGCTTTTAATCTATTTTTAGATTATTTTTAAAGATTTTAAATTATTTGAATCGGGTTTAAATGGGTTTTCAATACTTTAAGTTATTATTATTGTTAATTTTAAATTGTTTTTAAAAGTATTTTAAACTATTTTTAAATTGTTTATAAAGAATTTTAATTTAATTTTAACTTCCTTCAATTACTTTTAAATTATTTTTAAATTGTTTAAAAATATTTTAAAATTGGTTTCAAATTATTTTGAATGTTTAAAAGTTATTTAAATTATTTAAATTGTATTTAAAATTAATTTTAAATTATTTTATATCACTTAAAGATTATGAACTAAATAGACTTGTAAATGACATGTTATGTTAAAATATTCAAAAGCAGTACCTACTTATAAGAGGTTCTCCTCCACTTTTTATTATCTTTTTCGTTTTTGACGTATAAAAAGAAATACCAATGGCTCATGGAGAATGATTTACGTAAAAAATGACATGCATAAAATAGAAGTTTCATTGCTTACAATTGAAACATAGAGTGAAGCTAAGTTAGGCTATGATTGGGCTTGGGTTAGGCTAGCCATGGGTAGGATTAGGCTTGGGTTAGGCTAGACATGGGCTGGGGTTGGGCTTGGTTGGACTCGGGTTTGGATCTCGATTAGTCTCTAGTTGGGCCTGAGTTGGACCTGTTTTCAACTTTGGTTAGACTTGAGTTGGGCTTAGGCTAGTCTTGGGTTGGATTCGGGTTAACTTAGGTCTGGCCCAAACTAAGCATAACCTATTTAGCTCATTAGGTTGTTTTTCTTAGGAAAAATAAAATAAAATAAAATAAAGGAAAAGAGAGCACTCATCGAAGCAACAGGTTGAACACGGAGCACCTTCGGATGGAGGGGAAGCCGACCAGAGAATCACTGTAGAGGGAGGAGGGAGGAGGGAGGAGGGAGAGTCTTCTGGGTTGAGCCAAAAAACATTGTTTGATTTGGGCGTGGAGGGACTCATTTGAAAGATTTTGATGATTCAAACCTATTGGTGAAGTCTGTTTTGAAAAAAATTTATTCGTAAAAATTTTTTTACATAGGATAATTTTTCATGCATGAAAATCTTAAGTGTAAAATTTTACGTAAAACGATGTTTGGTGACAGCCAAACTGGTTTGCATGCCTCTCATATGTGATTTTGAAGATCATGTAACTTACTGAATGCAATTTTGATCACCAGAATGACATGTTGAGAAAACAATAACCTTAGGATGCCCAAAGTACTATTCCTGCATGAAAATTTCTACTGAAAAGTTTTACATAAAAAATTGTCTCATATGATGTCGAACTTATTTGTATGTTCTTTATATTTGGAATCAATGATCTAAAACATATGATATTTTCTAGGTATGGAGGTAGTAAGTTCCAAGAAAGATATTATTATATCACAAAGGAAATGCTTCCTAGATTTGCCAAAGGAGACATTGATGATTGGATGTAAACTTGCTAATTCTTCACTGAAACCCAACAAGAATTCTGACAGAGGAGGAGAAAATATACTTGTGGATAACGGAAGTTACCAAAGGTTGATATGAAAGATCATCTAGCTATTACATATCAGGCCAGATATTACATACTCTATCATTATTGTTAGCCAACACATGAACAACCCAATTGAAAATTTTTTGGAGATTATGTATAGGATTATGAGGTTTATTAAGAAAACTTCTGGTTATTGATTAATGTTTAAGAAAATAAAAAACAGAGTGGTTGAAGTCTACATCGATATTATTTGTGATGGGAACTCATTGATAAAAGGTCAATCATAGGTTACTGCTCTTATTTATGAGAAAATTTTGACATAGAGAAGTGAAAAATAAGTTTTTTTTAAAAGCAGCATAGAATCAAAGTATAAGACATGTCTTGGGAATCTATGATGGGATATGGATTTAGAAATTATTATGGGAAATGGGTTGTACTTCCAATAGGCCTAGACAAATGTTTTGTGATAGTCATACAACTATTAGTATTGCTAAGAATCATGTGCGGCATGACAGGATCAAGCAAATTGAAGGAAATAGACATTTCATCTTTAAAAAGGTTGATGTGGGAATTATACAACTAAGCTTCATACCGACACATCAATAAGTTGCTGATGTCTTCACCAAATCCCCTCCTTTAAGCACCTTCTTAGAGTTCAATATCAAGTTTGTTCTCTATAACGTCTGCGATCCAGCTTGAGAGGGAGTGTGGAAATTTGAGATCCAGTTTTCCTTCTCTCTCCATATGTGGGTCGACCACTAGCTTCCAAAAGAGGGAAGATTTGATTGGGATTAACTTAAGAAACTCTTGATTAGTTTAGTTTCTTCTTTTGTTGTTTTATTTTTATTTGAGGATTATTTCTTTTCCTAATTTAGGGTAGATATATTTAGTAATTTTGTAGATTAAGGGGGATTGGTTTCCCTATATATGTACCCTACTTGTGAATGATGAAATTAACTCTCTTTTCACCCCAAAGCTTACTTTCAACAGTTTTGAACATGAGAGTGTGTATCTAGGGGCCACTAAAATCGGAGTTTCAAACTGACCCAATCAACTTTTGTAATAGCGGTTATACACAACAAAGAGAAGGTGATTCGACATCTTCTCCTCTTAATATCGTTCTAGGGTTTCTAGAAGGTGTGTGCGGATTGAAAGGAAGGGTAAGGATGTTAGCCGAATGATCTAGAGGTGAAAAGTAAGGGAGCCACAAGGATTAGGGCAGAAAAAATAGGTTTTAACTATTCTCCAAAAGTAAATGTAGCAAGGAGGGGCGCGGTCGCTGACAGTAATGTATATATGTTTGAAGGTTCCAATATCTGCTTTTTCTTAATCTGGCTTCACACTTAAAGGAAAATATTTACTGTTTGAATAAAAGAAATTTAGAGAAAATAAATTTCTAATGTTATAAAACCAACGCAAAGTTATTTTTATACTAAGATAAAAATTAAACCCTAATTATAAATCAAAATAAGTAGAATAGAGGCCCAGATGTTGGTAGTAACCAGTAGTAAATATCCTTCTACTGGATCTCATGAGGTGGAAATCCCATCCTACTCCCATCTCGCTTAGACGGGGTATCACTTTAGCGTCAATCTCACTGGGTAGGGGAGGCTTTGCCTTCTTATATGGAAGATTACAGGTTCTTGTAGTACAGAGACAAGTTAATAACATTGAAGGTAATATAATTATTTTAGTCTTCTAGCAAATCAATTTTATAAACATTGTCATTTATTCTTTTGATAATTCTAAATAGATCATCAACTATGAGCTTAAGTTTTCCAAATGACCTTTTAGGAAATCTCTTATTATTCAATTTGATCCACGCCGTGTGACATTTTTTGAATATCATAGCTTTTTTGGGCTTATTAGCTTTCTTCTGAAATTTGATATTTTGCTTGGTAATTGCTTCACTTACTTGCTTATGCATCGTCTAAATCTCTCTTAGTTTGGCTTCTATATCAATGATTAAAAGTGTAAGAACTAACTCCAATGTGGTGAGAATTTTGACCCTTACACAATCTTCAAGGGACTTTGATATGTTGATTGAGTATTGGATCTATTATAGATAAACTCAATTTAAGAAAGAATCATATCCCACTACTTGATATTTCCTACAAATCACTTGAGATTTCCCAAATAATGGTTCATTACTTGAGTATTGTATTTAACGTACGTCATAAAGTCTGCGAAAAATGACTCATAAATTTTACATTTCTGTTTGAAGTGATGGCCTTGGACACACCATGAAGGTGGACTATCACACTAATGTGTTGGTCTATAATGTGTGAATCGTCTTTCATATTGTTGCAATGTATAAAGTGTGACAGATTGGAGAAGTGGTCTTTTACCCCATAATAAAATCCTTCATTCGTTGGGTTCATGGAAGGGTTACAATAAAGTTCAGACTCACATTCATCCAAGGCGCCTCTTGTTAAAAGGAGTGTATGAACCCATGTTTATCTCTTTGGTCTTAACTGTGTGACATACCACATACAAAGTCTTTTTTCTCTCACTTTTTCTTCCTAAATGCTTTGTCATTCCACCGTTGTGACATCTTGCAAAATGCTTTTCTTGAGTAAACTCACAGGAATCTATAATATGTTATGATAGATTTAGTAGTCATATGATCTATGGTATTTGCTCATACAATCTATACTGGCAACAAAATCAAATCTTCTAGAAATTATTGTTAGTGGCATATGCATCATTAAACACTTGAAAGTTAATTGTCTTTGATTGCATGGTATTGATTGACAAGTGACGTGGGCTCAATGCATTAACTCTCTTGTTTTGGCTTAGTTTAATGCTTGAGGTCCAATTGAAAAGAGGATTAAAAATTCTACCAATAAGGGGTGTCTACCCTTTAGCTTATTTTGGCTATTACAAATCTAGGACCTTGAGATTCACATTGTCAATAGATGGTATTAATCGTCTAAGATACTGGATTATAGAATTCTCATCTGACGCCACTAACTCGCATTTCAACATGAATTGTTGAATCAAAGTGTACTTTTCTATTGCGAGGTTCTTTTTTTGTAAACGGTGAAGTTTCAAGAACGTATTATGTCTATAATATGCGAAAAAGTATTTGTGATGCATCTTTTTCTTCATCTTGGGTTATGTTTTGATCTTGCTTTTTCCCGCTCATTGATGCATGCATTTTATATTCTCTTTAACTTGATTGTAACTAACCTCACGATTTTTATCAGGTGGAACGTTCTTACACACAAAAAACCCATTTCACAGTTTGTTGTCACTTAATAAACAAATCTGGTTTCATATGACCATCAAAATATGACAAATCATCCTTCACTCTAAAGTCACACTTTCCGATTGACGTTTCGGTAGCTTTTCTTCATTTGAGACTTCTTGGTGAAAGTAGTATTTTCTTTTCTATCTTCCCCATCCAATTTGCGCCATTGTTTCTATGGGGGACTTCTCTTTGTTGCATTATTTCGAAATTTGCGAAATTTTTTTGCAATTGGAGGTTTTTCTTTGCATATCTTCTATATGGTATGGTCTTAAACTCTTTGAGAATTTCTCCTTGACAGTACGTTAGAAGGATTAGGTTGTTTTTGATTTAATTTTAAAGTAAATTTTCGATCTATGAATAGATATAGGGTTAGGGTTTGAATTTGGCCCTGATATCAGATGATATTTCTAAGGTTCTTAGAATGTATATGCGGATCAAAATAAATATTCAGGATGTTTGGTGAATGGTTCTGAAGTCAAAGATGAGGGGGCCGCATGGATTGAGGTAGAAAGACTAGTTCTGATTGCTGTTCGACAGAAAATTGGCATGGAGAGGTGCGGCTGGTGGCTAGGGTAGTGCTGTACGGACATCAAAATGTTCCATTACCTGTCCTCTTCAGTTTACCATTTGAAAAAGATAAAATGCTATAGCGCTTCAACTAGGAGAAGTAGAGAGAAAACAAATCCTTAACGTTATAAAAGCACACCAAAGTTCTCAAATCAGGCCCTAAACATCATATTTATACTAGGATATAAATCAAATCTTAGATACAAATCATAGGTAAATAGGGCTCAAAAGGGCAGGCGGTAACCGGTAGACTGAAAAATCCCGGCAACCGAGTCTTACGCGGCGGAAATCTTCTCCTTTCTCCTAGACGGGGTTTTGCCCCGCTTCACCTCGACTTGAAATTCTAGGACTTGTAGGCTTTTTACAATATTCTGCCCTTTCTCATTTTTGATGTTTTGAGAACGGTGACTTCAATTTCGCGTGTAAGTGATGGCATAATCGGGCTAGAGTTATGTTTTCTATATACTGGAGCTTATGTTGAAGGTGTAATTTATTTTCATGCTGAGAACAAAATCAGTTTTGTAAGATAGCAACATAATCTTTTACAAGATTGGCAACCATGTCATATCAGTGTTTGATACATTGGTCACAGGTTGACATGTAGATATGTCATCTTCATTTGGTCATATGCACTACTAGTTTCGGCTGCCTTGAGATCAAAACTAATTTTTGTGATCAACTCAATTGAAGTATAATTAGCATAATGTGCTCTATTTATTGATTGGTGAATGATGTGGAGAATGAAGAGAGTCCCATTGCAATGCATATAGTATTTTATATTTGAAAGTTATAACTTCTATGGAGCTGCGATAATGTTAAGTAAAAATTTAAGTGTGGACAAACATCCTAGCTCATCATCATGTTCTTTCACACATTTTATAAAATTCCTGATTTTGTTTGGGAAAACAACCCATTACAATGCTTTTAATATTTTATATTAGAAAGTTAGAACATCTATTGAACACTGATAATGTTAAGTAAAAATTCAAGTGTGACCAAACATCCTAGTTCAGCATGATGTTCTTTCACACATTTTATAAAGTTCCTGATTTTGTTCGGGAGAACAATTGTCTCATGCCCGCCTTTCGGTTGAATACCTGATTAAAGATAATAAATGACTGAGCAGATATGTCCTTTAGTTTTGTTGGAATGTCTACCTGCTTTGTACTGGAGATAAATACCGTGCATTCATCAATTTATATCCTGCATAGAATTAAACTGTTCTCTCCGCTATCTAATTTTATTTCAATTGCTGCAATTCTCTAATAATCTGTTCATATCTTGCAGATTAAATGTGAAACAGGAAAAGAGAAGATCTCCATTGCATCTTGTACATATTGTCGGGTAAATTCCCACTTAAGATATCTACATAGCCGTACTTCTAAGAAATCACTAATTAATTAAATGAAATGATAATATTTTCCACATTTCTTTCTGGTACAGTACTGTAAAACCCTGTAAAACCCAAATGATTTGAGGAAACTACATATCCCTTGAAATTTGAAAATTTTGATCACATGTAATTGATGAAATTCTTTGATATTTCTTCTTTTGTTGTCACCCTGTCGCTATTCATTGTCTATTTCAGGAGATTCAACCAGTTTCAGTTATCGAAGTTAACAAAACTGATGGAGCGGTTGGGTTGGAATTAAGAGTTACCACACCAAATAGACTCCGAGAAGGTTATTGGAATTTCTTAGATAGGTTTGGATTTCACCATAGTGAAAATGGATTTCAAAGTCTTCATCCACTTGAGGTACTCCGGAAAAAAATTCTTTTTTTTTTTGAACTTCCNAGAAGGTTATTGGAATTTCTTAGATAGGTTTGGATTTCACCATAGTGAAAATGGATTTCAAAGTCTTCATCCGCTTGAGGTACTCCGGAAAAAAAATTCTCTTTTTTTTTGAACTTCATGCTAAACTCCTTGATCCACATTTCAGACGTTTGGGTGTGTTTCCTTCTGTTGATCTGCCATGACATGAGCCCATAGGCCTGTGCTTCTATTAAAACTAGGCAATTTTTTTTGCTTTGTTATTGTTTTTAGTTGCACTTTACTTGAAATTTTATTCTTTTTGTTAGTTGTGGCATTTAGTTTTCTTCGATGATTATCTAAGGTGCAATGGATTCGGTTTTAAACTCAACAGCCGTATTGGTGGGCATACATGTCAGGAAAGCATCGGGTGGTCATTCAAATAGTACATAACCATTGTGGATCCATTCTGCAGGTGGCATTCTAATGAGGTTTCCCCCACCAATTTTATTTAACATAGAAGTTCTTTGGAAAGCAAGTANCCCCCCAGCCGTATTGGCGGGCATACATGTCAGGAAGCATCAGGTGGTCATTCAGATAGTACATATCCATTGTGGATCCATTTTGGTGGCATTCTAATGAGGCTTCCCCCACCAGTTTTATTTAACATAGAAGTTCTTTGGAAAGCAAGTAGTCTTTTAGCAGCAGAGTCTCATTATCGATTTTATGTCGTGCATTAATTGTAACTGTCCGCAAATGAGATACCACATTTTTAGTGATGTGTACTGCCTTTTTACCAACATTAAAAAAACACAATCTCCTATTTTTACCCAACTTTGTGAAGAAGTTTTATTTGCTTGTTCATTTTTCTTTATTAATCTTAGAGTCTGTTTGGGGCAGCTGTAGCTTATTAAAAAACATCTGTAAAGTGCTGAAGAATAATATGATGTTCAAAAAGCTGTGATGACTGTTAGAATTTTTTTTTCCTGAAAAATTTAGACCGCAGCTAGAAAGCTGCCACCACACCTAGTTAAGAGCGGTGGGAAAATGTAGATTTTAGCGGCAGAAAAAACTGCCAAAACACAATTTACCCAAACAGACAAAACTGCGGTGCAGTGCCACACCGCCGCACCAAACAGACTCTTAGTAATTTGAACATAATTTACTTTTGTGGTTGATAATGCGACGCAGGAGCTTTTCTCCCGTGGTACTATAGCAACTATAGTACCGTGGATGTGTTACTATAGTTTCTTCAGTAACCGCAGTCTCCCTTATTGAATCCCTATCCTTTCCTGGTGATTTTCTATTATAATTCATTTCCTTCTCTACTTCTTTCTTATTCATTTCCTTACCGTTACTATAGTTTCTACAGTAACCATAGTCTCCCTAAGAATCCCTATCCTTTCCTGGTGATTTCCCATTATAATTCATTTTCTTCTCTACTTCTCTCTTATTCATCTCCTTGCCTATTATATCTTTTTCCTCTCTTATTATTTACCTATTTTATCTACTAATTTCCTCTTTATACAGGTGTTGTTTTCTGAGTTTACGGGGAGGTTTTATGATTGGAATTTTTTAGTCCTGCGTTTGAGGCGTTGTTCCCCTTCAGGGTTTGTACCCGACGACAAGAAGGTGCTTCTGTTGTAACTCATCCGAGGTGGTGATCTCCAAGGGTTCGAGTATTGCTCTGGATGTAGCTTGATCCCGACGAGACATTTATCCTTCCGCAACCCTCTTTGGGCCCTCCCCCAGCAACCGAACATCGCCTTCCTTCTTCTTCCTACTGTCCTATAGGCCTCCCCTCATTCCAACAGCAGTCTTGTTGCCCTCAGCCCCGTCAACACCTTGCTACGGTTTGACGTCTGCAAGTTGCTATCCTGTTGCCGCCAACCCGCCGATTCCTTTCTTCCTACTGTTTGGCGCTTTCCGCAGCCGTTCCCGCACCCTCCAGAAGTTCTCCAGCCCCTGCCGCCAACAGCCCCTGCCTCCGACAACTAGGGCTGTAAAAGAGCCGAGCTTGAGCGAGCTCAGGCTTGGCTCGTGTTCGGCTTGTTCGAAATAGCTTGTGTTCGAAATCGACTCATTTTCGAAATCGGCTCGTGAACAGTGTGTTCGTGTTTGACTCGATTTAAATATTCGTGTTCGTGTTCGGCTCGTGTTTGGCTCGAAATTGGCTCGTTAAACTAAAATTGAGAAAAATAGATGTAAAGTGTGAGATTCGAACCTGGATCAAATATATACAAAAGAAGACACTAACCACATTGCCACATGAGGTATTATGATTTAAACTTAGACATAAATATATATAATATATTATTTTATAAATAATATATGTGATATATTGTTATATAAAAAAATTATATAATTTTTTTTTCGAGCCATTTCGAGCCGAATACGAGCGAACAAACTGTAGTTCGTGTTCGGCTCGTTTACATTTCGAGCTTAAAAATTTGTTCGTGTTTGACTCGTTAGGCTTAACGAACGAGCCAAACGCTAGCTGCTTAACGAGCCGAACACGAGCTGTTCACGAACAACGAGCCAAATTAACAGCCCTATCGACAGCCCCTGCCACCGACAGCCCCTGTTGCCGACAACCCTACCTGGCCTGTCCCTGCTGTTGTCCAACCATCGACGCTTGTCTGCTGTTCAGCCCCTGACGCCTCTCCATGTTGCATTATTGCCCTACTGTCCAGACCTCGCCACCGTCTACTGCTGCCCTAGGCCACCGCAGCTCCCTCCTGCCACCCTCCAGCAGTCGCCAACCCATTTCAGGCCACCACCCTTGTACCCGTTTCCTATATGACCATTTATGTATTTTCAGTTGCTTTCTATCTTATATTTTGACAGCATTATCTTGTCCTTTCTGTTTGTATGTTGTCATTTATTTCATGTTGCAAGAGTCTCTTTTGTATTCTTTTCAATTCAATAATAATAATTATGTTCTTTCTTGGTATTTTTGGTCTTTTTCCTCCGGTATCATAATGTTTCTATCTTTCGTAAATGTTTTATAATAGTATATCTGTGGTGAGTATATAGTTTATTATATTGAGGTATGTTTATCACCACCTATGTTAAAGCTCTTTAATTTCATGCCACTCTTGCCAAATATTAATGAATTGTTAACATTTCAAGAAGTAAAAATTCTCTCCGTGAGCCTTTTCCTTACAATGCCGCCTGCTTTGTATTTCATTGAGTCAACGCCGAGTTTGTCAAATAATTTGAAGACTTATGTTAGGCACAAGGCTAAAAGGCTAATTTAGTGGATTGTTACTTATTTTTATGGGGGTATAAATCAGATTTAATATGTTTAGGGTTAGGTTATGTGATTATTGTCTCCGAGTAATAGGAATTACGGTTGGGAGAGATCGCCTAACTCTCAAATTGTAGGTGTTCATCTTTTTTTGTATTTGGGATTGTACTATTTTGTTTTAGTAACGTTTTAATTTTATCTATTATTGCTGTCCAAATTTCTACAGAAGTTTTTCTCGTTATTATCATAACTTTCATGCTATGTGATAGTGCACATCATGGTGTGCACAATAAATGAAATATTGAAGCATAAAGTATTTTTTTGGTACCGGAGTTAACCAACAGTCCGATAGGAAAGCATATTTTATTATGCCAAAACAACGGGGATAGAATCAAGACTCAAAATAAGAAAAACAATACAACCCAACATGATTCTTTGGCTAGGGTGAGACAGGGGGCTGATGGGTAGTGTTGAGAGGACTTAGGAGATGTGGGTGTCGGTTGGATGAGGATAGGTAGGTTTGTGATGGTTGTATGGGTAGGGGCCAGAATTGTTGTGGATAAAAAAGGATGAAGGATTAGGTTAGCCGTTGCAAGCATCGCTGCAGGTTGGGTTATTGCCGAAGTAGTAGGCAGGGTAGGGAATGGTGCAACGACTTTGGGGAAGGCAGGAGGGGAAGGCGTCTGAGTGCAGCAGGTGATGGGGTTTCAGGACATCAGTAGCGTTAGGTTGGGAAGATTGGCAGCTGTATAGAAGGGTGTGGGGATGACGACAGAGAACTAAGCGAGAATGGGGGTGCATAGAAGGGTTTTGCAAGCTTGGAAAAGGGGAAGGATACACACCACTATGAGATGAGCTATAGCCGAAGCATCTTCTGTCATATTTCAACAAAAAGCAAACCCTAACACAAAAAACAACATATAAATAAGAAAGGATAACTAGGAGGGGTAAACCCCTTCACTTGGGCGATATCTCCTATCTTAAGCAGTTTCTTGTTCTGTTTCGCCTCCTTCCTGAACCGATTAGGCTGGTTGAGGCCCCCAACTCCCACATCAATCTTCAGAGGTTTGGGGAGCTCCGACTTCATTTATCAAAGATTCTGGATTCTTGTAGCACAATGTCGAGTCTGCTATATTGGACGTAGTATAAGCAATGCAGTCTCCCGGGGTTGCTGGGTCTACTACTGTGGTCTAAGAAGCACCCAGATTCTGCTGGCGATTGCATCACCTTTTAAAGCACATTAGGATTTGCTTCCACTTGCGAGCAAACATCCATATCGTTTCAATATTATGAGAGCTCAATAATGATCTGATTTGGGTCTGTGTCATGTCTATACTACTAAAACATCCCAAAATAGCCTATGGTTGGATCAATCTGATCTGAAGTGAGGGTAACATGGACCTCCTCGATTGGTGGTGGCCATGGAGTTAAGTCATTGATTGTGATGTCTTGAAATGTTCTCTATCGTGACTGTCCCAAGTCTAGAATCAATGTTTAGGTCCTATCATCCTCTGTCGTCACCAAGATTTTGTCCCAGCAACGCTGCTCTGCTAGTAAGGGTACCTGTGATCTCGGGTTCCACAAAAGGGAGAAGGACGATGCATTTCTCTTCCTTGGTGAAAGAGTAGATATTTCTAAATCCATCATGCTGAGTCCCATGACCAAATGACCACGGTCTCACCAACAAAAGGTATCAGGTGTTCATGGGTATCATGTCACATCACAACGGATCTTATAGTTGGCTCCCAATTGAAAACTCTATTAGACTCCTCTGGTCAATCTTGACCTGGTTCTCTTTCGTTAGCGACGTCAGAGAATATGAGTGAGAATGCCTCTGAGTCACGAGGCCTAATTTCTCCATAAGTTGCGGGGATGCAATGTTTTTGCCGCTCTCTCCATTGATGATGAGACTGCATATCTTCTTGTTCATATTGTAATTGGTGTAGAGTATATTGTGGTGAAGCCACTGCAGATCCCTTGTATCTTTAGTTTATACCACAAGCATCTTGCACTCATCCAGTGGAAGATGATACGCTTCACTCTATTCCTCAATTGTCTTCTCCTCGTCGCTAACCTTCTTCATTGCGCCTTGCTTGATAAAAGACAACTTGACTTTTAGGGCAGTTGGAAACGTCGTGCACAAATTTATGACTTCTAAAACATTTTGGTCCATGAATTGTAATAGGCGTGTTACTCTTATTAGGCTTCTTCTCACTCGGAGTGGCTTTGTTCTTATCCTAACCAGTTTTCTCAAGTCCTTGACGCATGCTCTTGCTTTTGTCTCCAACTGTGGGTGGCTGTTTGACTGATGGTGGTTGCTTGCCTTATCTCTGACGTTTGTCCACCTTCACGATTAAGGTCTTGACATTCCATTGATTAATAAGTCTGCAGCTGCACAACGTTGCTGATAGCAGACTTTAGACCTCCTAGATAACGGACTATGTTATGTTCTTCTAGCTTGATCAACTTACATTTCATCTACAACTGGTCAAACAACTCCGTTAACTCCTCCACTGATAGGTTTCTCTATTGTAGATGGTGGAGTTGAACAAATATATTTTGATGGTAAGGAGGTAGGAGGCGAAACCTATGAAATATTTTGGTGGTAAGGAGGTTGAACAAAAATATTTTGGTGGTCAAACAACTATGTTATGTAAAGTCACACTTCTGTCACTAGAGCTATTACTACTAAAATTACATTCCATGTATTCAGTTTGTATCTCAGGAAAAACTTGAATTATGGAGGTCTACATGGGAGTCTAAAGGCCTTCGTTTAAGTAGAACTAAAACTGAAT
>JXCR01136374.1:362992-376985 GCA_002079205.1 Phalaenopsis hybrid cultivar | reverse complement strand
GTTTTTTTTTTTTTTTTTTTTTTTTTTTTTTTTTTGTGGTTTCAGGCCAATAACATTTTGGAATTTGCAATCACTTATGTAGATAATTAATATAAATTAGTATTTTTACAAAATCTCCTGTTTTAAAAGTTGTACTTTCTTCCTGCGGATTGAAATTTGAGCTCCATAAAACTAACACTATTGGGAAGCCATTACTTTTGATTCAGACCAGTAATGCTGCTATTCCATCTTGTTAAATGTCTTTGATGCTCTTTGAAGCCATTACCATATTTATTATTATGGTTGTTTTTCCCGTACAAAAAATGGGAGCCTTTCATTGATGGTATTTACGGGATGTATTGATTAAAGTTGAGCTTTTATGAAATCAGTGCACATCTTGAAAGAGGAAAGCATATCATGTGACTGTAGATTGAGGAGTCGAGCATGGGTATAAGGTTCAACTGAGGCCAAGTTCTTTTAACCATGCCATTGTATTTAAGAGTTGTTTTAGAGAAACAAAACTGCTCTGTGACAATGCCCAGCAAATGCTTTTTCTGATTGCAGCAAGGCAAAAAATTCCCAAAATATTTTGAAATCAGGTTTTCGTGTTTGTTTGATATGTGCCATAAATGCGAGGTTAATTGTTTCTATAAATCTATGCAATTAATTTGTGTAGCTGTGAATCTTTCTCTTGGGAATATAATTATATTTCTTTTTGTGAGGCTAGATCTAATTGAGAAAATTACTCAAACATTACCGTTTATCAACTTATTCTTCTCTACATACTGAGGAGAATCTTCCAAGTGAGGTCTGGAATTTATGCAAGTCGTTTTGCTTGATATGGTTTCAAAGTCATGATCCAAGTGATACTGGAGTTATCCCAAACCACGTCGCAAGACACATATTTATTAATGACTTGAACAATGTTACAATGAAGGCTCAAAAGGAAGAAAGGCAACACACAAAGCAAAAACGTAAAAATAAAGGATTACAAATGAAGAGTCAACAAAAGTAGACGCAACAAGCTTGACGAGGAGGGAGTCCGAAGAGGTGGCACTAGATCAACAACAACAGTGAAAGCCAGAGAGGTGTCGGGTGGGTGTGGAAGCAGGACACAACAATCGTAGAGGCGTCGAACAACAACTAGAGATGCAGAAAGCATCGTCGAAGGCTGGACCCGAAGAGGTAGTGGATGGTGGTCTGCAGGAGGCAAGGAAGAAAGGTGGCTTGCCGGAGGTAGTGTGGCGGCACAATTTCTACGGGACAGGGGAGATGTGGCCTACTGGGGCAGGGTGGCGACACTATGCCTTTAAGGGTCAGGGAGTAAAGAATATATTCTGCTGGGATAGGGTGGTGGCATGATGCCTGCGGGGGCAGGGGCCAAGGATGGTGGCTGATGTCGAGGATCTGCGGTAGGCTATGGTCTTCAGGGGAGATGCAGGGCAGAGCTGGAAGGGTAGTTGGAGGCAACAGTCTGTAGGAAGGGGCTGCTGGGAGAAGCTGGAAGGGGCAGCGGACGGTGCGCCCTGCAGGGAAGCTGTAGGATGGAGAAGTGGTGGTTGTGGCATGCAGAGAAGCTGTACAGAGGAGGTTGCTGGCGGAAGGAGGGGGCAGCTGGGTTAGAGAGCAGGGGGCTGTCGTGAGTGCTGGAGGAGGTTGTGGGAGTCAGCGGTCTGCGTGAGAGGAAGGAGGAGGTGCAGTGGGCTCTTGCTGACAAAGAAGAGCCTTGGGCGGGCTGAGAGAAGGCGGGAGCTGTGACTGTCAATTGTGGAGCGTGATGGAGTTGGAACGATGGAGATAATCACTAGCTCGGACGGGGTTATAGCCGAAGCACCTTCCTCGTCGTCGGATAATACAACCCTTAAGGGAAAAAAACTCCTAGATAAAACCTGAATTAAGATGTAGAAAGCACATTACCTTCTATTTATAAAGATGCTTGACCTATTTTAGGAAACACTTAAAATAAGAAGGGAGAATAAAATGATCTTTCAGATTTTAAGAAAGGGTTTTAAAATAAGGAAGAAGAATAAAATAAAATCAGGATTTAAGATTTTAGGAAATGATTTAAATTAGAAAGGGCCTAGGAAAGAAAGTAGGAAAAGAAGGAAAGAAAAATGCAAATGAGGGAAAAAGGAAAGGTGGGAAGAGGAAGGAGGGCGCGACAACCCCCCCTGTATTAAGCACCAGTGATCCTTCCTCGAGCCCCGCGTCATTCTCCTGAGTTTGGGAGACTTTTGATCTCATTTGTCGAAGTTTCCAGATCCACAAAGAATAGAGTTAGATCTACAATGTTGAATGTGATTGAAATGTTGTAGTATTCTGGTAATTCAATCTTGTATGCATTTTCATTGAGTTTTCATAGACTTCTGAAAAGTTCGTTTGCTCTGGGTTTCGATCTAAATGCTCCTATGTGAATCGTTCCTTTTTTAACAGAATCCCAACGAGGCCGCCTTTTAGGAATGTTACTTTTTCCTAGATTTATTAGCTTGTGTTTGATATTTTCTGTTTTTTCTAGTAATCTCGTTGTTAACCTCTTCGTGTATTTGCTGGATCTCGTGAACCCTTTCTGTAGCGTCTTGGCTGAGCTCTGTTGTCGGCAGGAGTGGAATCATGTCAATTGGTGTGAGTGGATTGTGGCTGTAGACAAATCTCGAATGGATTGTGTCCTGTTGTCTGACTTGTGGATTTGTTTTAGGCGAATGCAGCTTGAGCTAGAAAGAGACCCCATTGTTTTATATTCTTTCGCATAAAACATCTGAGTAGGTTACTCAGGCTCCTGCTCACTATTTCGGTCTAATCGTCTGTTTTTAAATGAGTCGCGATACTGAATTGAAGCTTGGTGTTTAAGTTCACCCATAAGGTTCTCCAGAAGTGGCTTAGAAATTCGACGTCCCTGTTTGATGTAATGGTTTTGGGGATTCCATGTAACATTATAATCTCTCTGAAGTATAACTCCGCGATATGAGATGCGTGCAGTGTGCGTTGGTAGGGTACGAAATGCGTCATTTTTGAAAATTGGTCTACTAAAACCATGACAGGGTACGAGAAAAATGGTCTACCACAACTATGAATGAATCTCCAGCCCCACTGCCCCCTGCTTCAACCAGCAACTTTCTTCCTATAGCTTCCCTGCAGTCCGCAACCACCATGCTTCCTTCCTACAACTTCCCTGCAGGCCGCACCGTCTGCTGCCCCTTCCAGCTCCTCCAGGCAGCACCTCCCTGCAGACCATAGCCTCTAGCTGCTCCTTCCAGCTATTCCCTGTAGTTCCTTTGCAGGCTGTAGCCTACCTCCAATCGTTGGCGTCGGCCACCATCCTTGCACCCTGCCTCCGCAGGCATCATGCTGCCACCCCGCCCTTCCAAGCCACATTCTTTGCTCCCTGTCCCTACAGGCATTGTGCCACCACCTTGCCTCAGCAGGCCACATCTACCCTGCCCCCACAGGCATTGTGTCGCCACTATGCCATAGCAGAACACCTCTCTTCACTGCCTGCTGCAGGTTGCCATATGCTGTCTCTTTGGGTCCAGTTTGCGACGACGTTTTTTGCTTCTCTCAGCTGCGGTTTGACTCCTTTATGATCGCTGGTTTGCTGTCCCCCTTCTTGCACAACCACCCGACACCTCTCAGGCTTCACCGCAGCCACTGATCTAGCGTTACCTCTCCCGACTCCCACCTTCTCAAGCTTGTTTTGTCTTATTTTGTTGACTCTTCATTTATAATCCTTTGTTTTTACGCTTTGCTTTGCCTGTTGTCTTTCTTCTCGAGTCTTCAATGTAGCCTTATTTAAGTCATTAATAAAATTGCGTCTTGCGTCTTGGTTTGGGTTAAGTCTGGTTTCATTTGGTATTAGGGCTAGCGTAAAACTAGTCTTATCCTAGGGTTTCCTAGCTTCCGCCTTACCCTTCCACAAAAAAAAAATTATTTCCTATACTGAACCACCCAGTCCAAAACCACTTTGCTGATTATTAAAATCAGCAATCCCAAATCAAATTTTTTACACCTTCAATTAGTTCCATACACATCTTTCTCCTCCCAACCCTAAACCCTAGCCATGCCACTAAGGAGGTACAAGCCAAAGCCCACCTGGGAGGAGATATGGCAAGAGATCCGTCGATTTCGGTGATGGATTACATACACGGAAGATGAAATCCAATGGGAGGTTATCCTGGAACGTGTTCCAAAAGGTCGAAGAGGGGAACATGAAGATATGAAGATGAAGCAGGAAATACAACTCCAACTCCTGACAACTTACTGCAGCCAAAAGGTGCAGACTCTATCCTCCAAAAAGAAGAGATCGTAACACCAAATGACCCCCTTGTTATCATCCAACGATACCAATTTGCAAGTCTGGTGCCAACGACTTTATATATGCTTAAAAATACAAGAATTTGATACTGCTTCTAGAAGATTTAAATCCCCTGCAACGACGCCAAAAATTTGATAACGGTTATAGATTTGATAAAGATGTATATAAAATATTTAATAATTGCAAAGTCACACTTATCAACGCAAGTATACATATCGATCAAGTAATACAGGGCTCTAATGGAGTCCTGGATATCGATCCCACAGGGAGTAATATTAGAGGCTACGAACTAAGATTANCTGGTGCCAACGACTTTATATATGCTTAAAAATACAAGAATTTGATACTGCTTCTAGAAGATTTAAATCCCCTGCAACGACGCCAAAAATTTGATAACGGTTATAGATTTGATAAAGATGTATATAAAATATTTAATAATTGCAAAGTCACACTTATCAACGCAAGTATACATATCGATCAAGTAATACAGAGCTCTAATGGAGTCCTGGATATCGATCCCACAGGGAGTAATATTAGAGGCTACGAACTAAGATTAAAAAAAATTAATACTTAATCACAACAATATAGTTCAAATTGCATATTTGTCACTAATAGGCAATTGAAATAAAAATATAATTTTAATAAACTCTTAATTAATTAATTCTACTAATAAAGTTTTTAATGTGAAGTTCAATATATAAGAAAGCATCCTTCTCTTTGTCAAGAAATTTAAGTGAATGGATAAAGTGAATCAGTTCAAATTGTATTGTGCCAAATAGGAGCATACCTATTCTTTACCTTTTGGACCAGACATAAAGAGCATTGACTAATCCTATGCTTGATTACTGAATCTGCGGCTAGGCTGAGGCATAAAGAACATTGACTAATCCTATGCTTGTTTACTGATTCTGCGGCTAGGCTGGGAGGATACTTAAAGAACATTGACTAATCCTATGCTTGGTTACTGATTCTATGGCTAGGCTGGAAGGATACCTTAAAAAACATTGACTAATCCTATGTTTGGCTGATTCTGCGGCTAGGCTGGGAGGATACCGAATAAAGAACATTGACTAATCCTATGCTTGGTTACTGAATCTACAGCTAGGCTGGGAGGATACCGGACACTTTGGAGCTCCCACGTTCCCCTCACCTGAGGGCTAACATCTACACATCAACACCCAAACATAAAGAACATTGACTAATCCTACGCTTGTTTACTGAATCTGCGGCTAGGCTGGGAGAATACCGGCTCTTACTTTCGAGCTCCCACGTTCCCCTCGCCTGAGGGCTAACATCTACACTTCAACACCCAAACGATAGGATTGAATTGAGCTCCCACGTTCCCCTCGCCTGAGGGCTAACATCTACACTTCAGCACCCAAACGATATGACTTCTCCCACGTTCCCCTCCCTGAGGGCTAACATCTACACTTCAGCACCCAAACGATAGGACCAAATTGAGGATTTTAGTCCGTCACTCTAAAATCTCTAATTCTACGTCCGATAATTTTTATTTCCCTATTTATTTGCACTAAACTTTCAAGAACTTTGACCTCCAAAATCTTGGATGTAATCTTCACTTTAATTGTAAAACTCAACATATTTTAACAAATCAATTGACCGGATTGAAAGTAAATTAAGATTGAAGTGAAAAGATCATCATAACTTGTTTAACATTCTCATGACATAAACAATTCAAATCAGCATTTCACAAAATCTCAAGACAAGGAGAAAGACACAGAAAACCACTCAGAACTCATGGAGAAGATACTACAAAACTTGGAATTTATATATAAAAGCAAAGTCATACAAACTTCAATAAATTCAACTTATCTCTAATTCCTCTCAAAGCAAACTCCTCGAAGTTCCTCTGAATCTATTCCTTTCTTTACAGCACACAGAATTCTCCTTCAAAGCGGCAAGAAGGAAGAAATATCTCACTTTCCTTCCACCCTTACAATCTCTCGAAGAATTCCACACAATACTAACCCTAAATTACACTCTCTACACTCTAATGGACACACGTGGACCCTCCTAGACCCCCGTAGACCTTCATGGACACACATGGACACTCTTCTCTGCCTTCCAAATTGTTTCTTTTGAAGTTGTAGAAGAGTTTTCAAGAGTTGCCCAAGCGTCCCTTTAAAAATCGTCCACATTCAATGCATCTGTTGAGAGAACCGCCGTGCTCGCCGTTGGCGGCCTTGATGGCGCCGTCGACAGCTTTCTAGAATATTTAATTCAGGACTCTCGGGAAAAACCCGCCGTCGGCGCCGTCGAGCTCGCCGTTGAGCTCGATGGCGCCCAAGATCAAATCTTCATGTTTTGGTCTTTTTTGCTCCAAATTCTCTTCTTTTTGCATATTTTTGCTCAAATGACTATAATTCAATATACTTGCAACAAAACATCAAAAATGTCTTTCTTTAAAGTGCAATATCATCAAAATCAGTATAAAATCGGTATGAAAATCTTAACATATTTTCCTTTGGTCATCTGACACTGCCATAAATGCTGCAAGTGTCACGACTTTGGACACTTTGAAGCAGAATGCATAATGAGGGGGGTGATTTACTTCACTGAGCATGGCATCATCGAAAAGTTGGGTAATGATACCTCAAACTCTGAAAATGATGATGACATAAACGAGAACCCGTTCTCTGTTGAGGAGGTCAATGTACACTTAATCCCAGCGGAGCACGAGGAAGAGACACATCCATTTCTAATTGCCTCCGAGATAGAAATTCCAATTGAGGTAACATTCAAAGCTCTGGAAGTTAGTGACATTGAGGTAATGACAGTCCAACTGTGTATGAGATTATGGTACATCGAGCTAGTATTTTGCAGATTTTGAGGGGAGCATCAGCAGGCCCAAACTTTGATGTCTACACGGGTTAAGAGTTTGAAGAGCTGAAATCAGATATAGGGTCACCACAGATAAGGAAATGCAGTTATTTCAGATTTATAGATCCCATCCCGAGTTGTTCCTACGGAGGGAGGTCCAACATGTTCAAATAGGATTCATTTTGTGTCATGCTTGTAATATTACGAGGAGTATTTCAGATAGATTCAGCTTAGCGAAGTACGCATCAACAGAATTCAGACAGGAGGAATGAAATTCAACTTTGAAATTTGCCCTAAGAGCTTGAAGGGGATGAAAATTCTTTAATGGAATTCAGGTCCTGTCACTGAAGTAGATGTCTCTTCTAAGTGGTCGGTAGTGAGAGTGTCACAACCTGCCACAGATTTAATCCCATAATTGAGTTCTCTTCACATAGTTGTTTCTCGACCACCGCACGCTAGGCATGAGAAGTGGAATGAGAAGATTTCAAATGTAAGGGCTTGATAGTTGCATCTTTGAATGTGCTAAAAGAGGACAGATACCTATCCTAACAGGATGTGTTGTGGAATGACAACATTGACATGATCGGCCCAACAAGGGACTTGACGCTGTGCCATGGGAACCAGAGGTTTCGATGAGTGAGGTTGAAACTATCCCAACCCAAGGAGACTGACGTGGGTGCGAGAGTTTCCTGCACGGGAGCGGGAGACAAGACAACTGGCTGAATCGACTGACATAGAGACCGGTCCAGGGAAGCCGGTCTAGGAATCCAATAGAGTCGGGCGGATTTCCTTTCGTATCTCCCAGATCGAGCGACATCTGGAAAGGGCCGACATTGACGCTTGCCCTCTTCTCCCCCTTTTTTGCTTCTTCTTAATATGGAAGTGTTTTAATGACTAATTTCTTACCTCCCCAACCCTTCCTTTTTTGTGGGAGTTTCCTTTTTTTTCTTTCACTTTCTTCTTGATGTAAGAGTTTATAAATTGTTGTTTTCTGATTGTATGAGGGGAGTTTTGTTGTATTTGCCTTCAGAAAATTTGTGGAGTTTCTTTCCCATTTATGGGCTGTATCCGAGGAGATGGTGGTGCTTTGACTATAGCGTACTCTGAGATGATGATTATATCTCTCACTTTATTTTCCCCTAGACCTTCCTTGCATTGCTCCATAGCCGGTTGCTGCTCCGATCTTTTCCCAACCCTGCCAGTCCACTTTCCAGCCGACCAACTTTCTGTCCAGCCCCGTAACCTGCTGCTCTACAGCCAATCCAATCGTCCAACACTCCATCCTTGCCGGCGCCGCCCCAAGACAAAAAATCTATGTTGTTTCTGCCATTTCTCCCCTAATTTCTTGTCGTCGCTGCACTGGACAGCCAACCCTCTAGCTTCTCCTACAGTTTCTCACTCCACCTTTGCTGCCGCCACCCCCGCTAGCTATCCCGATCCACCTAGCCAACCTCCACCACCCTTGGCATGCACTTTCGAGATGTTGTTTGTGTCATTTTATGTGTTGGTGTTTGCATATTCAGTTGTAATTTGTTGTAACCCTATTTTCCTATTAATGAATGTTGCTTTGTGTATTTATGCTATTTTCCCTTTTAGTTCCGGTATCACCAAGTCTAATCGGAACGAGGCAAGTTTCCACAGGAATTAGGGAAGAAATAATCGATTCTATTCCGTTAGTACCCAATCAAAATAATACAATCTAGAGCACGTGAAAGATAAACACCTACAAATTAAGATATAGGCGATCTCTCCCAAACCCTAATTCTTAGATTCAAGACAACAATCACACATAACGTAATCTTAAAATATTAAGCGTTATTATACCTCATAATAATAACTAACAATACAT
Source organism: Phalaenopsis hybrid cultivar (assembly GCA_002079205.1). Taxonomy (NCBI): domain Eukaryota; kingdom Viridiplantae; phylum Streptophyta; class Magnoliopsida; order Asparagales; family Orchidaceae; genus Phalaenopsis; species Phalaenopsis hybrid cultivar. The sequence goes on along the minus strand of JXCR01136374.1, from coordinate 368,007 downwards.
AAAAGATAAACAACTAAGATTTGAGAGATAGGCGATTCTTTCCAAACCCTAACCCTTAGATTGATGAAAACAATCAAACATTACATAACCATAAAATATTAAATGTTACTTATACTCATAATAATAACTAACAAATGACTAAATTGTCCTTTTAGACTTGCGCTGCAAACAAGTTTTCAAATTAATTCGCGGACGGTGCCCTTGGCGTCAGTCAAACCAAAAAGATATCTTGTACTCTAGGGGGAAGAGAGTGAACTGCTGCTGGATCAAGTTGTATAGCTCCTACGTGTTGTCACAAGCTAACAATCATTTCAATGTAATTAGTACTTCTTTCTCACATATCGATTCTTAACGCATCTCTTCTAACTCATGCGCCTCCTAGTGAACTTCCATATCCTCATCCTCTCTCAGAAAGTGCCCAACACATAAAACATTATCTGTTAGTGTAACCATGTTCTTGTTGTGCACAATTTTTTTCAATATTCGATCAATTTTAGCGCCCTTAGTGACTCTCACTAAACGATGGTATCAACATGCAATAACAGTATTAAGTATTGGACATGTCCATAAATGCTGTAGCACGCCCCTTGCTTGAAATTTTCCAAATTCAACATCTACATACATGTCGGTCCATACAAGTGTGGTCTTCGAATATTCATAGTGAGACTTAGGAGTTCTTTCTGTAAAATATTAAAAACATGCTTCACAATATGAACCCAACCATGTGAAGATTTTCTGGCATTATAGTCATCCAACTTCCATCCATAAGACCAAAAAATCATATTTTTTAAAGCCTGTCACTATTGTATTCCCCATAATTATTATCTTAGCCATTTCTATCACTTCCAATGACAATAACAACAATAGTTTTTGGATCTTTGTAAAAGTCTTTTCAACTGGTCTTTTAAGTCTACATGATGCTTAAGCTGCATAGCTCCTCCTCCTTAATTTGATCACTCCTCTTCTACCAGAATATTCAACCAACACTACTAGCGTTGAATCGAAACCTTGGGTGTAGCAGTAGGGGTGCATGATAAGGGCATACACTAATGGGAGAAACTCTGACAATCCGCATGACAACTAAAAACTTAGGCAAATTATCTGCTCGTGTTCCCTAATTGCTTCACTAATTAGGTAGAGTGAAATTTTGGGCGGCACTAATACCCACCAACAACACTGTATTTTGCTTTCTAATTCGTTCTTGAAGTATCATAACGTGGTTCATTGTTAACCCCACTACTGAGTTCAACTAGACTTTTGTCAAATCCAAATGAAAGCTTTCCTCCTCGACAACCTCTCATGTTTTTTGATCCCCTGCTTCGTCACAAACTGTGACAACATGAAAGGTCTCATCCTTGCAATTGTCTTGGGGCAAACTTCTCATCACTCTGAAAACATAACTTCTTTGCTCAATTTTCTTGAATTTCTTTCTTTGTAAGGCGTTTGAGTGTCGCCTCCGGGTTTGATCTATTTTTAATGTCTCGTGGAACCTCCCCCTGGGATCCATTATTTGAGGTTTTGGTGTCCTCATGGTCCTATCGTTTCGGTAGGGTGCTCCAATTGTGCTGCTCCTATTAGTTCGTTCATTGCATTTTTATCTTCAATCAACTATGCTAATTTCATAGTTTCCCCCAATTTTCACTGCCTCAACTGACGAAACATTGCTCGAATCTTTGTATCAACCCTTTCATGAAGTTTCCTTTCTATACTACTTTCGATATCCCCTTCAAATGACCAGATAATATCTCAAATTTCTCCTTATAATTGATTACATACCCATCCAGGACTAACACAAAAATTGCTCGTGTTAATCCTTTTCTTGCATTGTTCTAAAACGCTTCAACAACCAATTCTTGATTTTTTCCCATTTTTTGATCGGTTGCAGTTGCTCTCTGCATTGATTTTACGTTAGAGTATTCTCTTCCAAACACAGGACCGTTACCATCAATTTTTTATCCACCGTGTCCATTATCAACAAAGTATCCCTCCACACGATAAACTGAACTATAGACATCCTCTTCTTCAAAAATTGACTCTTCAACTGCTTTGTGTGAGTCTCCTTTCTAATTTCCTTCATCGAAGTTCGTTCTGCCCATGAAGTGGTGATTGTGTTTCCATCCTCCACCCATATGGATTTTTTTCTTCCATCAAATTGGCTCGCCCCATCTTCAAATCACCCCATAATCCGCTCGTCTGATCACATAGGCTTCTGAATTGCCTTACTCCTGGAAGACTGCCGCAATTAAAGGCTTTGGCTCAATTAGATGCTGCCCTCGGCCGGGTTTCCATACACTGTGGTTCCCTTTTTCATGTTGAGACTGTTTGAATCGATTATCTCTAGGCCCGAATCACACTCCATCCTGTTCCTCCTGACGCTGTTAAATGTAAACCTTCAGATGTTGCATGTTTCCCTCTAGATGTTGCTGCTTTAATACGCTCTCGATTCATTCACTTGATCCCACGGCTCCAGATCTGCCTAAAGCAGCGATACTACCTTGATGCTGCGTTAATCCTTCTGATTGCTGCTGCTCGAGTCTGATTCAGATGGTGCCACTTGCTCATGTTGCAGACTGTGGCAGTTTTGTGTAAAACTATGCGATTTTTTTCATTGTCTTTCCAAAGCTATAAATCTTCTTTCCATGGATGAGAAGTGCTCATTTTTGGACGAGAAACACTCCATTTTAGATTTTATTTAGCTGTATCACGTGGCCCACTCACGAATGCAACCCGCGATCCCGTTGTTGGCTTCCCAGCTTTTTAAATTCACAACTGTATTATAAATTTCGGTCATGAAGGCAACACAACGATTTTAGAAACGATATGGGGTGGAGCAGTAGCGTCAGATGTGAACGACAAAGATTTTCTAGTGGTGCAATGGCTTCAATGTGTTGATACCAATTTTATTGGAACGAGACAAGTTTCCACAGAAATTATCCAAGAAATAGTATATTCTATTCCACTAGTACAAAATCAAAATGATACAATCTCGAATAAATAAAAGATAAACACCTGTAATTCGACAGGTAGCGATCTCTCCTAAATCCTAACTCTAAGATTGAAGATAACAATCACACATAACATAACCCTTTTTATACCACATTATAATACTAAAAAAATGACTAAATTGTCCTATTAGTCATGTGCCTCATATGAAATTTTAAATTATTTGGCGCGCGGCTGCACCAGTATATTATCTTAATCTTCTATTTGTTACACTTCACATCTTGTCTCATTGCATCTTATGCATGAGCGTCTCAGCTTCTGTAGATTCTGTGCAACGCTGATTGGTAGTTGAATTGCTTATTGCTTGTTATGTGAGAGGTCTCCTCTCTTGCAGTTTTTTAGAACACTAGTCTTAGTGCTCGTCATTCTTTGTTCTCAAGTCATGGGGTTTGCTATTTTCTGTTCTTTGATGCGAGTGTTCTTGGCTCGGCCACATCACTCATTATTCTCCAACCATCACTTAACTATCTTACAAAGCAAGTCCGTCACTCAACCTTGATCTAATTTGTGGTTTTGCATCTATAACACATTTTTCTAATAGCTCAAGTTAAGTCACTTTGGTACGCCCACGTCACCAAGTATGATTGTTGTATTTGTTAATGATTGTCACCGAAATATCCTCTCACTTTGTTGGAGTTAGTGCCTATACTACTAGATATTAAACATTGTATCAATGCAAAGACTGGGGTCAAGAAAATTTAGACCTTACAGGAGCAGGTGACTAAGGAAATTGCTAATTAGAATGCCAAATATCAGAAGTAGGTTAAGAAATTCAAAAAAGACATGGTTTTCAAGGAAGGTGATTTAGTATTGGTTAGATTTAAAAAGTGAGATTTTTTTAAGGGTTTTTTGGGAAACTCAAGATGAGGATTGATGGTTCATTTATAGTTATCAGATTAGTTAAAGACAAGAAGGTGATTACAGTATTTATGCTACCTTCAATATTGCTAACTTGCTGCCATATTGCTAGGATCTAGAAGCATCCGATGATGAAGATGAAACTCTTTGTTTGTGGTTCAAATGATATAGATGCCTGTTCGGGATACGGATGCGGTTTCATCATCGGATGCTTCCATTGGTTCTTTCTCTTGGCCGATCCAAGGGTCACGCCCACCAGGACTAACTGATCCCTCCTTAATGTCTATTTACATTTTCAGAGATAAATTAGGTTTATTTTGTTTTTATATTATATATTATAAATATGTGGTTTTTGAAACATGTTGGACAGCTTTTTTTTGGTTTTATGCTGCTAGAGATTGCTTTATCTGTTTGTCTTTTTTAGAGAGTTGTGTCTTCTTTCTCTTCAAGCACTAGAACCTCCTTGCTTGAATCAGGCTGAAAGTTTGAAATACCAAGATGAGAATTGATGGTTTGACGGAGAAATTTTTTGAATAAATATTTTTTTGCCTAAATGATTTTTTTGTAAATATTTAGGAGTTTTCCAGGTTATAAAGGAGCCCAGCTACATCCAAAGATTTTTTTTTTAAATAACTCATTCAAATTTAAATATGTACTAATGTAAAATAATTTCATTATTCTACTCTCTTTGGGAGCTTCTAATTATTATTTAAGACAATTTTTTTTATCCATTCACTCAAAATGGGATTTATTTGAAAATATTTTGCAATTATAATATGCGTCAAACAAATGTGGCTAAAGATGTTTCTAAATTATGATAATTCATGATCTAAAAAAGTTTATAGATGAGTAAAGTACCATTTATTCATGTGTCATAAAACGTCAAGGGCAAAAATAGTAAAATGAAATAATGAAGGATTCGGTTCTATTGTTACAGTGTTTTTTACTATTTTTTGTTTCATATAACGGTCATCATAGGAATCGTCGATGTGTGCCATTGGGAACATTGCTTTCCTAACCTGCCTATTCGAGAGTGACTCCAACATTTTAAGATGTATATGCAGTTAAACATACACATACGCGCGTGTGCCCTCTTCAGACACACACATACAGACAGACACAGACACACATAGATATATATATATATATATATA
>JXCR01136374.1:317822-362335 GCA_002079205.1 Phalaenopsis hybrid cultivar | reverse complement strand
TATATATATATAGTGCGGCTCGTTGTAACTCTTTAGTTGGCATCTACGAAGTCAGTGCTAAGTCCCTTGGAGTCACATGTTCGATCCCGTCCTAGTGCATTTCTCTTGCGGCGCGGGATCGAGTGGTTAGACACATGAGGGTGGTTGAGGTCTCGTTTTATGGCCTCCGACAATTCCTTATGAATATTTTTTATTTATATATAGAAATAAATATCATGTATATTTTCGTTCTTTTACTAAATATTTTCCTTAAACAAATAATCTTGAGAGAAATGTGAACTTTGCATTTGTTGTAAAGGATTAAATAATATCCTAGAGATGTTAAAAATTGACCCGACACGATTACTCGACCCGAACATGACTAAAAAAATTCAGGTATGGGTTGACTCGAATAATATTTTTTTCGTGTTTGATTCAAGGATACTAAACCTTTTAGTTTTTTTTAGTAGGGCATGGGTTGACTTGAACTCGAAAATGTCCCTTCGACCCTAAATTGACTTGAAATCGACCCGCCAACTCAGAATTGTACCGGAATTTATCCAATTTTAACCCAAATAGTGATTATTCCTTATGTTAAACGTGTGTGGTACGGGTTGACAGGTTGAATGCAAGTCGGGTTCGGTTTGGGATTTTCGATCGGTATAATATTTGGGTCGGGTCAGTTTCAGGTAGGACACAAACTCGGCCTGCTGAACCGAATTGATACTCCTACTATATCAAAACAAAATAAAATAGCAATTTCAGATGGTAAGCCAAAACAAAAGTGGTCCTAATTGTCCCCTTAGCCACATGATAATGGCCTGTTCTAATAGTTTGCAGATTGCCCTGTTGTTGATGGAATTTTGTCGTCTGGCTTCTAATGGTTTTTTCATTACAGCAGTGGATACAATTAGATGATTATGACATTTGTAACGTTTTTATCATTGCTGCGGTGAATCTCTTTATGTTCTTGGATTTTAGACATGCTGATGCATGGACTATTATTTGATTTGTTATTCAACGCTCCCAGCACCTCAACCTGTAGAACTATTGTTTCCTTCATCATCTTCTTCTATTACCAGCCTTTCAACTGGTTGCTTTTCTCCCGTTCACGTTGCATCTTTTATGTGATCTTATTCCAATGTGGGAAGTTTTCAGCAGTGGGCATTTTATCTCTTGTCATGATATTTGTTTTCTCGCTTTGTAAAACATATTCTTATAGTTTCCCACTGTTATTTTTTCAATGTTCGAGGTTATTCGTATTTTTAATGAGATACCAGAAGAAACTAGGAGAAGGCTATCTGCAAAGGGATTCTTTCCCCATACTGGTTTCATCATTCAATATTTTCCTGTTCCTCCGAACTGCTTATCTTTGCCGCAAATTTCAGATGGCAAGATAATTATGTCATCGGTAAGTTTGTTTTGAGAGAAACTGTAACATTACTGATTGGTATAGATTGTTTGTTTTGCTTCTAGTAGCCATCTATTTATACTATGTTTATGTATTTTCAGGACAATTCAAAAAATTTACTTCGAAGAATTTTCACTAGCATCGAGAAAATAAAGACTAATCATTCTTCTTGTATTGAAACTCCAGAAAGTGACTTGAGTAGCCTGCAGGTAGCAGTTGCACGGTATTTGAATCTCAGGGGTGTTGCGAAGGTAAATGAATTTACATAATGAGATGTTTCTGTGTTTGAATCCCTCTATTTTATTTGAAAGATGTTTTCAAATTATCATTCTAAAGTCCTTTTTCTTTAAGATATTTCCCATTTACTCTTTACGTTCAAGGTACCTCATGACATAAATGGGAAGTTAAATATTAGCGTGGCAGCTGAAAATCCTTCGAAGCAATGGCTTGATAAGATGAGAACGTTATTTATCAGTAAAGGATCTGGCTTTTCTTCTCGAAGTGTAATCACTGGTGATCCCTATATAGGGATTGATGTTATTGGCTTACCATCTGAAATTGCTAAAAAGGTTACCTTTGAGGAGAGAGTGTCTGTCTATAACTTGGAGCGCTTGCAGAAGATGGTAAATAATAGGTTATGTGTGGCTTATACAGATGGGGAGACAAAGTTCTCTATAGAAACTAGTGCTGAAGGACATGTAAAGCTAAAAGTTGGTCAAATTGTGTGTCGCAGAATAATGGATGGTGATGTGGTTTTCCTTAATCGTCCTCCTAGTACACACAAACACTCTGTCCAAGCTTTCTACGTGTCACTTCATGATGAGAATGTAGTGAAAATCAATCCATTGGTCTGTTCTCCTATTGGAGCTGACTTTGATGGTGATTGTGTGCATATATTTTATCCGCAGTCACTTGCTGCAAAAGCCGAAGCTATTGAGTTATTTAGTGTTGAAAAACAACTTCTGAGCTCTCATAATGATTTGCTAAATATGCAGTTTGTTCAGGACTCGTTGTTGTCCCTGAGGCTGATATCCAATGCCTGTTTTCTGACAAAAATGACAGCACAACAGTTATCAATGTTTGTTCCCCGTGGCTTGCCATCACCTGCTTTTGTCAAGGCTCATAATCATGGCCCATTTTGGACTATTTTTCAGGTGTTACAATGTGCATTTCCTGCCTCTCTTGATTGTTCTGGTGACAGGCATTCCATCAGTGGTAGTGAAATACTACATGTTGATTTTAAAAAGGACATGATCCATGCATCGCTGGTTGATATGGTTTCTTCTGTTTTGTCATTTAAAGGTTCCAAAGAGGGGCTTGTGTTTTTGAACACTGTGCAGCCTCTGCTTATGGAGATGTTAAATGTACAAGGATTCAGTATCAATTTGCAGGATTTTGATGTCCCAAAGGATATTCTTGAAGATATTCATTTCAAATTGCAAGAGATATCTTGTTTGCTCAGCAAACCCCGATCATCTTATAGAGAAGGCCAGGACTTGCAAGTTGAGGATCTTCTCAAAATTCTTAAATTTCCTATCACTGATTTTATTCTGAAGACTTCATCAGTTGGTACTATGATTGATTCGAAGAGTGAGTCATCAATCTTTAAAGTTCTGCAACAGCTAGGATTTTTAGGCCTTGAACTATTTGAGAGAGGAAAATTGTACTCGAAGACCCTAGTTCAGGATGTGTTTTCATATTACCTTGGAAAACATTCGATTGATGGAGTTGGTGTTCCATCTGAGGCCTGTGGTCTGGTTAAGGGTTCTTTCTTTGGTGGTTTAAATCCATATGAAGATTTTGTCCATTCTATTTGCACAAGAGAAGTTATCGTTCGTTCCTCCAGAGGGCTGACAGAGCCAGGAACATTGTTTAAGAATCTAATGGCGATTCTTCGAGATGTTGTAGTTTGTTATGATGGGACTGTGAGGAATGTGTGCAGAAATTTTGTTATTCAATTTCAGTATAGAGTGAAGGATGATATTGATACTTCGATTGGAGAGCTTGCTGGTGAGCCAGTTGGGGTGTTGGCTGCAACTGCAATATCTAATCCAGCTTATAAAGCTGTCTTGGATTCTTCTCTCAGTACAAATTCATCATGGGAGTTGATGAAGGTACATACATTGTTATGGATTTAAAATTGCCATGTTCTATTCTCCTTTTTTGAATATCAGTTTTCCTTTTCCAGAGTATTTTCTCAGAAGCCATTGTTTCACTTGTTTTGTAGGAAATATTGCTTAGCAAAGTAGGTTACCAAAATGTAATCAATGATCGGCGTGTGGTACTGTATTTGAACGACTGTCTCTGTGGGAAAAGGTTTTGCAAGGAAATGGCTGCATTTGCTGTTCAGGATTGCTTGAAGAAGTTTACCTTGAGGGACTGTGCTTCTGAATTCACTATTGAGTAACTATGAAATTTCGCCAACTCTTTTCTGCTGCATTCTCTGAAAATTCTTTTTCCACCAATTCTTGTTAATCTTCAGTTATTTTATTTTATTTTTTAAATCTGATAAGATTTATTAGTTAGATTTTTTTGGCACTTTTTTATTCAAAATTGCTACTTACAAATCAACCACCCTCTTTCATCCCTTTTTCAATTTCTCACTTAAATATCAAAATTTATGGTAAAACCCAAACCCATTTTTTTCATTTGTATCAAATTCTCAATAGTTTGATTGTGGCATGCATAAATACATCAGTTTGGTGGCTAAAAAAAGTCATATGGGTGGTTAATTTATAAAATTCAATGTTTTGGGTGGTCTGTTTGTACTTATCCCTTTTTTGGGGCAATTGCATTCAGACCACCTAAAACTTGCTATTTACAAATCAACCACTCTCTTTCACCCATTTTTCAAATTCTCACTCAAATATCAAAATTCATGGTAAAAGCCACAACCCATATATTTCATTTTATCAGATTTCTTTAGTGATGTTTTTAGCAAACCTTGGCATCTGTTCATTGTTTCCTCCTTCGGAGTTTGCTGATGGTGCTCAAATGACCTTAGTAAAGTTATTCAGTTTTACTCGGATTTGTTCAAATAAATCATCATGGGATTTTTAATAATTAACTTTGCTCTTGGCTAATTTCATTTTAAGGCTGCTTCATTTATTCGATTCCCGTTAATAAAATAAGCCTGAGGGGAGGTTTTGCAGGGGACTGTCATTCTTGATTTCCATTCTGCGAAGAACTATTTTTGCATGAAGTATTGTCGAAAGGGTTGACATGTTATTTTCTTATCAAATACCGGTGCATTGTGCAAGCCGGTACTGTTATAAGCCTGAAGGAATGTTTTTCAGAAGAATTTCATCCTTGATTTCCATTCTGTGAAGAGTTTGATTTTACTTGGAAGCACTATAGGAAAGAGTTACCATGTTATTTTCTTATCAAATATCAGTGCATATTGCAAGCAGATATTTGTTATGAGCCTCAAGGAAGGTGTTGAGAATTGGACCTTATTTAGGGTCCTATTGGTAAAAAGGGAATATTGAAAAACTTTAGGGGTTTATTTGTAAAATATTGTAATAACCTATTTATGCCCATGTTATGAATGTACAAAGCAAGTTTTCGAACGATTTTTTCTTTATGTTATCAAATCCCTAACCCTAAGAGCCGTCGTTGGTGCTGCTTGATCGTTGGGATCGGTGGGCATCGTTGGTATTGCTCGATCATCGGGATTGTCATGCCGATTTCCTCTTTCTTCCACTTTGTCATCACAAAACAATTGCGATTAGAGCTAACTGGGATTGCAGCTAAGGGATCGTGGCGTGAACTTGCAATACAAACGCTATTGCACGACACGATACAATTGCAAATAGAGTTAACTGGGAAAGGAATGATGGGATCGACAAACACTCGTGTTATAAGTGCTATTGTATGACTCGGGAAGTTAATGAACTAACGATGCCTTCAGTTGTTGGATCTTGGTAGAATAGTTCGTGGCTCGGCGTATGGCAGGGTGAAATCAGAGTAGTGAAGGAGAGAACTTTTGTTCTACGTACTTGAAAGGACGACGAATGCCAGGACATAGTTAGATTGAGGATGTCAGTAGACAGAGATAGTGCGGGAGGTAAACGTTTTGGAGTTTCTTGGGAAGATAAATCTTGAAATTCTGATGGTCTTGGTCGGGGAGCTAGCATCTTAACGGGGACTGTGACTTCAGCACATGCTCCAACACAGGTGAAGCTAGATCTCCCTCTCGTGGATCTAAAACTTGATGGTTCAGCCACATATCTGGGTTTTTCACGGCGGATCGAGGCTGCTCTAGTAGGGAAGAGACTAGAGGGGTAGTTGAAGGGGGTTCAACCAAAGAGTGACAATATTAAGAGTGATGAGTGGAGGACCACACATCCCTTTCTTTGTACCTGACAACTCAATTCGATGGTTGCATCGATTGTTTCAATAACAGATGAAATTCACAAGGATTGCGACATTTGGACGAATCTGAGGAAGATCTATGCTGGAGCTGAGAACCACATGAGGTTGATCTAGATTCAGTGAGATAGAGGTAGTGGTTTTGGTTGATAGATTGATTCAGGAGTACTCCATAGAGTTGGAGCGACTGTGGACAAATCTTGTTCACTTCTCAATGATGTCAAGCTTTAGCGATTTGTAGTGCAAAAAAAGGGGAGATCTGGAAGATTTGTCCTCCTAGCTCAGGCAACTATCCCTTCACTGGATGAGGCCATTTCTGTGTTGATATAGGAGGAGAGTCACATGAAGACAAGCTCAGAGCTGAGTGGATTTCTGGGTGTGTGGTCAATTTTGGTTTCCTCGAGCTCAGGTATGATAGGTGTTCAGGGGAGCCCCACAAGTGCTTTAACTACGGTGAAGTTTGACATCTGAGCAAGACCTGTTCTAGACCACCTAAGGAGAGAGACATGTGGATGTGGATAGGGCGGAGGTTGTGGTTGTGGAAGTGGTGGTCGAAATGGTGGAAAAGGGGGCTACCGAGGAAATCTGATGGTAGGTGTGGTGTTTACCAATGAGGATTATGTGTCTAGAGCTGTTGAAGAAGCATGAAGTAGCAAAAGATGGAGCTGAGGATGCTTCCAACTAGTCTTCATCGAAGGGTAACATTGCCACTTATGCTCACTTTGATAAACGTATTTATGATACACATGCTCTTGCCTTTGTTTCCATCACAAGATTATAAGAATGTATAGTAGATTATTGTGCATTTCGACATGTGACAAGTACTGCTAGAGATATTTCTTCTTATACTCTCTTAACAACACCAGAGAGCATGCAGACTGCTAATGGTACACCATAGCCTATTGCTGGTAACGATGTAGTGAGGGTACCAATCATATGAATTTGTTCTAATATTTTGCATGCTTTTTCTTTTCTAGTGAAATTTTTTTCCATTAGTGTCATTATTCTACAATTAAAATATGTTGTTTGTTTTGATTTTTTTTATGGTGATCTTCTAAGAGAAAGGGATGAGCTGGACAATTGGGACAGGAACATGACATAATAGATTCTGGTGCTTTGACCGAGAAGGGATGAACTCAACTTTGACATCCATGGTTGAGAGTGTTGGAATAGGAGAATATGGGAGGAGTGTGGATTATGTGTTGCTACTACATCACAGACGCATGAGACACTTTTACTTTAATTTCTTGAACCGGTTGTTTCCTTCGTCGTACGAAAAGGAAAATAAACAGAAGCTTGTTTGTGATGCTTGTGAGTTTGGCAAGCTTATTAGGAGCTCTTATATCAGTTCTGAGAATAGTTCTGGTGTTTTTGACTTGATACATTATGATATTTGGGAACATTGTTCTATAAGTTCTATTATTTGTTATCGATATTTTCTCTTTTATCGATTGCTTTTCTCGTGTTAGGTTTTTATGTTTAATGAAAAATAAGGGTGATGTGTTTGTTTGTTTTAAAGACTTCCACAAGACAATCCAAATTTAATATGGTGCAGCAGTGATGTATTGAAGTCTGATAATGAGACAAGATATACCAAGAAAGCATTTGATAAATACTTGTCAGCCCAAGAGATACATCAAACCACACCTATGCAAACCCGCACAAAGTGTAGTCGAGAGGAAGAATAAACACTTTTTAGAGGTAGTCTGAAGCATGATTATCACAATGAATGTCCCAAAGCACTTATGGGGCAAGCAGTTTTGACAACTGCTCAATTGATCAATATGATGCCTTCAAGGATGTTGGATTGGCAGTCTCATTATCAGATGTTGAAAGGAGATAATAACGTGATGCTCCCATTTTAGGTGTTTGGATGTGTATATTTTGTGAAAGTATCTGACCATAAGTAGGGAAGCTGGATCGCAGAATTGTGAAATGTGTGTTCGTAGGTTATTCCGCTACTCAGAAGGGTTATGTCTGCTGGAGCCCGATAGAGAAGATTTTTTGTGAGCGTGGATGTGTTATTTAGATAATTTGAATCGTATTACACTCAGGAGGTGACTTCACTTTTCAATGACTCGCCATATACTGCATATATGAGACAAGGGAGGCGAGTAGTAATGGCGAGAGAGTGGTACATGTGGGAACAATGTCTTCTCTTGTGATGTGCAATGAATCGGTTAAGGAACCCGAAAATGAGGAGAGTGAATCTAGAGGTGGTGAGATTCAGGGTGAAGGTGAGTTAAGGGTGTATGCACGAAGAATGAGATAAAATGAGGAAATGATGTGTGTAGTGTCACTTGCGCCAACTAGTCCTTTTCCCCAATCTTCACCGACTCTTGAAACTTCTAGGCCATCCACCTCCGACTCAGAGCTTCCAGGTGATATGATTCCTTTTCCATCTTCTCCTAACCCCTAACTTTAAAGATGACCTCTCGCAACAATGCAGAGACATCCTTCCTATCTTTTTGGGTGGGAATATGACATTACTAACTTTATTTCTTATTCTAACATATCACATTTACATGGAGCAATCATTGCATCTTTGAACACTTTCTCTATACAGAAGCAAGTTGTTAAGGAGGATCATAAGTGGAAAGTGACTATGGATGAAGAAGCTAAGGTTGTCGATAAAAACTGAACTTGGGAGATAGTGCCACTACCAGTGGGAAAAAAAGTCAGTTGGGTGCATGTGGATCTTCACAGTGAAGCAAACTTCAAAAGGAAAGGTGAAGCGGTACAAAACACGACTAGTGGTGAAAGGATATAGTTAGACATATGGTATTAACTTTGATGAAAATTTTGCACCAGTAGTGAAGATGAGCATTGTGAGGACACTAGTTTCACTTGCAGTGAATGGTGGGTGGAGGTTACCTTAACTTGATTTGAAAAATGAATTTCGTCATGTGAGTTATTGGAGAAAGTATATATGGAGAAACCTCCGGAATTCAATACGATCCAAACTATAGGCAAAGTGTGTAGGCTTAGGATGTCACTGTATGACTTGAAGCAGTCCCCTTGAGCCTGCTTTGAGAAATTTAGAAAGGCTATGATGAACATGTGATACCAGAAGATCAATGCAGACCATACGGTGTTCTTTCGATAACATGAAGGTAAGACCACTATACTTGCTGTATATGTTGATGATATCGTTGTTATCGGTGATGATTGTACTAAATTTTCCCAACTAAATCTAAGATTGGGCAATAAATTTGAGGTGAAGGATCTTGGATAACTCATGTACTTTCTTGGGAATGATGTGGTTTGTGGACTAGAAGTAATGGTCTTGTCCCAATAATGGTATGTACCAGATCTTCTCAAAGAAATATGCATGCTGGGGTGCAAACTTACAGTCTCTCCAATTGACCAGAAGACCAAACATGCATGCTGGAATGCAAAGGTAGGAGAACTGGTTAATCATGAGAGGTGTTAGAGATTTGTGGCCCGTTTGATCTATCTGTGTCACACTCGACCCACCATTTTTTTTGTTGTAAGCGTGGTGAGCTGCTACATGTATGGTCTATATGAATGCAGTGTATCAGATTCTGAGGTACCCGAAGAATGCACTAGGGATGGGTTTGGTCTTCAGAAAGAATGGGCATGTATGCATTGAGGGCTTTTGTGACTTTGATTAAGAGTTGTGCAGATGAGGGAAGACCCACCTCAGGATACTGCATGTTTGTACGGGGCAACTTGGTCTCTTGGAAGAGCAAGAAACTGTCTGGAGTAACGAGGTCAACAACAGAGGCAGAGTACAGGGCTATGACCTTAGGAGTTGCCTAGATGATGTGCCTGAGAGCCTTATTGATCGAGCTCAATGTGGACCAATGAACTCAAATGAATTTTTGGTGCGACAAGTTAGTAATCAACACTGCTAACAACCTGGTTTAACACAATAGAATCAAACATGTGGAGATTGATAGATTCTTCATGAAGGAAAAGATGAATTATGTGCTACTGGAGCTAAGTCACGTAGCCACCGGAGAGTATGTGGTTGACTTCCCTGCTAAAGGAATTAGCTCATTAGATTTGTCTAGGTTATGTGACAAGATGGGCTTAGTGGATATCCTTTGCCTATCTTGCGGGGTAGTGTTGAGAATTGGACCTTATTTAGTTTCCTATTCGTGAAAAGGGAATATTGAAGAAGTCTAGGGGTTTTTTTTTGCAAAACTTTGTAATCCCCTATTTAATCCTATATTATAAACCTACAAAGTAGATTTTCAAACAATTCTTTCTTTAGAAGGCTTTTCAGAGGATTTGCATTCTTGATTTCCATTCTGTGAAGAACTTGTTTTAACGTGAAGTACTATAGGAAAGATTTAACATGTTATTTTCTTATCAACTAGCGGGGCATATTTGTGCAAGCGGGTAACTGTTTTCTGTTATTATATACAGTCGTATCATACTCGTAATGTCCAATATGAAAAATACTTTAAAAATATGATTTTCTTAGAAAGTTGAAAGTTTGTAACCGAATTGAAGTGCCATCGTTTTGGCTGTTTAATTTCAACTAAAGTTCATTTATTTTATCATTGGATAGACATCGAAGGAAAATGTTGGAATCACTTCCTCAGCTCCCCAATTTGTTGAAGAATTAGGCTAGTTGTTCCGTAAGTGTATAGGATATCCATGTTTTCCTAAAAATGTTTCTTTCTACACAGAATAATTTACTGTAAATGTGAAACGCGCATTTTGACAAATTGCTCCTATTTTACTTAATACATAAACATTGCTAATTTTCATGTATTTTTCTTGGGCGTATTTCCCCATATTGAGATATTACAAATCATTCGATTCACACCTAAAAATTATTAATTCCTTTTTATGTGATTTTGAGTCTCTTTCATCCCTTTGTTTTATATTTTACAATTTTACATCTTGATATTTCGAAGGCCTGCTGTCTATTTCATGAATCTAGTTTTTGTTCTTCATTAACTAACACTAAAATATTGCAAGGTACAAGAAACAAATAGTTCCTTGTGATGGTTTGGATGCAGTTTCCGGCCTTGTTGGTCATATTCACCTTGATAAGGTATGCTCATGTAAACATTAGTCTTTAATATTGCATCTATACAATCTTTCGAAGTGCATCTTCTAAGGTAAGCTGTATTTTTGAATGAAAAGTTTTGTTCTCTTTCATTTGACAGGGGCGGTTGAAAGCATGGAATACGAGAATAGAGGAAATTCTTCCGAAGTGTCAAGAGATTATATCTGGCAGTCAGAAGAAGAAAGGACCTCTTTCCTTTTTGTTTAAAGGAATTGTTTTGTCAACCAGGTCATAATTTTATTGAACTTCTTTTTTAAAGTATTCATTTCTAAGGATTGCTGGTAATAATATTTGAACCTTGCACAACTTGTGTGCCCTTTTGATGTTATTGATTGTAAAATGATATGGACTTCCGTAGAAATTAGGACAAAACAAATTGCTGTAATTCATCAACCAAAAACAACACAACAGAATGCCATACATAATAGATAAACACCTAAAATTTAAGAGGCAGATAATCTCTCCTAACACCTATAATTTGAGAGGTAAGTATAATAAGCCTTACTTATACACCACTATAATAACTAATAAAAGACTAAATTGCCCTTGGGATCCAGTCTAACTTTACTTCCTTCTAAAAAAATACTTTGCCCTCAAGGTGGAAAAAAAAAGAAACTGTTGTTGGATCAAGTCGTATGACTCTCACTCATAAATTTACTTGAGTTTGGTTCTCACATTTGTACTTGACTGAGATAAGCGATGTGTGGTTGACACGACATGAGGATTGCACCCAACCTATAGCTTGAAGCATCCGTCTCTACAATGAAATGTTTGCTGAAATTAGGCAATGCCATCACTAGTACACTTTTCATGACCTTTTATTTCTCAAAATTTTGGATCGCCTCTTTTCCTCATTAAAAGTTATCCTTTTTCAATTTGTTCATCAACGACTATACAATCGAATTACAATATTTCATGAACTTCCAGTAGTATTTTGTAAGTTCCAGAAATATTTTCAACCCCTTGAAGACCTTAGCTAGTGATCACTACAACATAGCTCCCACCTTCGATGGATTCACAACACCAAGGCCTTGTACTTACTAGGGTAATACTGGTGCTTACCGCCGTGTTGCTGTAGCGGTTACAGTACCCCATACTCTGTTTCTTATTTGATCCCTTACCTTTTCTATTTCTTTTCTAGTCTAACTACTAGTACTTATTATAAATATATTGTTTGTTGTCTTAAGGTTAGCTTTTGTTGAGTTTTATTATAGATTTCTATTAGGACAGGATGCCAGTTTCCCTTTGAAGGATGTATCCGAGAGATTGGGCGGTGCTCTGGTTGTATCTCTCTCCTTAGGTGGTAATTATCTTTCTTTTATCCCCTTCTGCATAATCCTACATTGCTCACTTCCCCCGTACCTTGCTGCAGCCGCCCACAACAGCATTCCATTGCTCTTTTTTGTTGTTCCAACCGCCACCATTGCTTTTTTTTCCCTCGACCTCGCAGACGTCACTGTCGCAGCACTCCACCTTCGCTGTCGTAGCACACAACACCTTATTTTTGTTGTTTTCTCGCTGTCCAGCAGCCCCAAACACCAACTTGTTGCTGTTTGGACTGCCGCTCTGTGTTGTTCTGCTATTCCAACTGCCTATAATAGCTGCCACCCTTCATCCACAATCTGGAATCCCCTTCCCTACCTTGTCGCCACCTATCTAAGCCTCCTAACTGTCACCATCACCCGGGATCCGCCCTAACGCGAGTTATGTTTTTTATGTGTTGTATTTCTCCTTTCAAGTGTGTTTATTATAACCGTCTATTTACTTATGGTAATAATATTTGCTTTTCTCTATTATTATTTAGGGTAACTCTGGTATTATTTGGTCTTAGAGCTAGGCTAACCCTAGTTCTATCTTAAAGTTTCCTAGCGTTCACCATAACATGAGAATTTTCTTTCCTACCACCAAATGCCCTTTCCACTACCAAACATCCCTAAACCTAGTTCTCTCTTGCTGATTTTCAGAATTACAACCTTAAACAATTATTTTATCCTCTTTCATCTCCCAACCCTAAATTCTAACAATGCCACCGAGGAGATAATTACTCGAGCCTGGTCGAGACGATATATAACGAGAGATCCGCCAACTTCAACAGAGGCTTGTTGAAATTGAGTATGAAATCGAATGAGAGATTGCCCTCGACTGGGATTGGGACAGCCAAAGGGGAGTCAGAGATGAGGTTTTGAATCCCTTCCATATAGAGGGCTTTAGTGTGCAAAAGTGCGACCACAATGCTTTGGAATCCAGTATCAGAGTAGACTGAGAGAACAACCATCGTGTGGAGAGCTGGAGAATCTGAAGATGTAGGGGATTCAACACTAGTTCCTACCAGCTTAATATAGGCAAAAGATTCAAGTTCTAGTTTCAGAAGTGGAGAGACCACTTTACCGGGCAGCCACCACATCTTACAGACAATGGTAAACCTCATGGTCTTGCAACCAGATCACACCCAAGTGAATATCTAAGTTGACCCTGTGCAAGAAAAAACCTGAGTCAGAGTAGAGAACAGTTGAAATTAATGTCCATCCCTCAATCTGTTATAGCCAGGAAGTGTTGCAAGCGCCACAAATTTGACCATGTTTAATCAAACTGCACTACCAGGTGGTGATCTGTTTCACTGAGCATAACATTTTTGAAAAATTGGGTAGTGATATAGCAGGCACTGAATATGGTGAGGACACAAAACAAGAGTATCAACTTCCAGTTGAAGAGATAAACAATGATCCAGAAAATGTAGACTTCAGAGAGGATTCTCAATTTTCAGCCGAGTAAGAGACACCATGTCTTACAGTTAGCACTCAACTTCGGTGTCTTACAACCAGATTACACCCAAGAGAATATCGAAGTTGACCCTTTCTGAGGAAAAGCTTAGTCAAACTTGAGGACAGGTGGAACCAATCAACATCCCTAAATCTGTCTCAGTCAGAAAGTGTTGCAAGTGCCACAAAATTGGGCATGTTGAATCATATTGCAAAACTAGAGGGGTGATCTGCTTCATAGAGCAGGGCGTTCTTTAAAAATTGGGTAATGATACAATAGAAACTGAAGAAGGTGAGGATACAAAGCAGGAGTACTGACTTCCAGTTGAAGAGATAAACAGTGATCCAACAGACTTCAAAAAGGATTCTCAATTCTCAACTAACTAAGAGACGCCATCGATTCCAGTTGACTCCAAGATAGAGATTCTAGCTAAAGTAACAGTAGCTATTCTAGAAGATAGTAACTCTGATGTAATGATCGTTCTGATAGAATACGAGATTATAGTGCCTCGAGTTTGTATTTTACATGCATTCATGGTATCCATCATCAGATGTCCAAACAGGAGGAATAAACCATATCTTGAAAATTTGTCTAAGGAGCTTGATGGGCAAGAAAATTCTTCAATGGGACCTAGGTCTTATCAGCGAAGAAGAAGAGGGGCTCCTGAGTTGTTGCTAATTAAAGTGGTGCTGCCTGCCATAGATTTCACCCCAGAGTTGACTTCTCCTAACATATTGATTTTTCTGCTACATTACGCCGAGCATGTGAAGTGGAAAGAACATATTACGAATTGGATGACTTTATACCTGTTATGTGAGAATACTCGTCTGTCTATAATGCCAGCTCAGGTTTTGCCATAAAAAGACGTATATCTGTTCTACCAGAATGTGTTGTGGAAATAAAACACCGACATGAGCGACCTCTTAGAGGGTTGTAATATCTCAGTTACATTCAACGTGGCAAACTTGACTTCGTGCTACAAAGAACTAAATGCTTCGACGAATGAAGTCGAAACTCCCTACCCCGAAAGATTGACGCGGGAGCGTATTGTCGCACTATTGCAGCTACATACTACGAACCATTTTTCTTATTTGATCCCTTCATTTTCTATTCTATTTCTATTCTAATTTCTTTATATTCTAACTACTAATACTTATTATAAATTTGTTGTTTCCTATCTTACGGTTAGCTTTTGGTGTGTTTTATTTCATATTTTTATCAAGATAGCCACCGACACCCGTTTCCCATTCGAGGGTTCAATCCGAGGGAATGGGCAGTTCTCTGACTGTATCTCTCTTCTAAGGTGGTGATTATCTGACTCTCATCCTCTTCCACATCTTCCCACATTGCTCCCAACCACTGTACCTTGTTGCAACTACCCATAACAGCCTTCGATTATTGTTTTCTGCAGTTCCAACCGCCACCATCGCCTTCTCCTCTCTCGTCCTCGCTGCTATCGCTGTCTCAAGCATCCACCTTCATTGTCGCAGCACTCAATGCCTTCCTTCCGCTATTTTCTCGCTGTCCAATAGTCCCAAACAACAACCTACTATTGTTTGGATTGCCCCCTCATACTGTCCTGCCATTCGAGCTGCCCGTATTCACTGCCACCCTTCTCTACTTTACCGCGACCTTTCCGAGCCCCCTAGTCTTCATCACCATCACTCGGGATCTACTTTAATGCGAATTGTATGTCGCTTGTGTTGTATTTCCCCTTTCAAGTGTGTTGATTGTAACCGTCTATTTGCATTCGATAATAATATTTACTTCTCCCTATTATGGTTCAGTTTAACTCTGGTATCATAGGGTCCCTTTAAGGATCGTGTAGTCAATGTCATGCCCAATATCATGTCAATGCTCTCTAAATCCTAGGGAAGAAATTCTTCAATAACCTGAATACCTTACAATGTTAAAATCACTCATTTACAAACTCTCCTATCATAACTCCAAAACAATGTATTTACCTTCCCAACCCTAGAGTATTCCTTTCCAAATGCAAAGCCGCCATCATCAATCTTTCTTTCTCTATCAACCCATTAGCAACCAGGTATCCAATCACAAACATTCCTCTACTTTAAAGATTGACATCTTCAACTTCCTTATACGCGAGTCTCCTCCCCAATTTTGTTTACCAAAATTCATTGCCCATGAAATAGTTGGTTGGGTTTTTTTCTTTGACCCATTTTGATTTTTCTTCTCATGCAAGTCTGTTCGACCCATAAGTAGCTCATTTGTCCCCATAGGATCCTAAATCGCCTTGTTTTCAGAAGGTTGCCACAACAAAAGATATTGCGTGGTTGGATGCAGTCCTGGCTGGGGTCCCACTAACTGCAGTTCGTTGAAATTCTTCTAATTTTTGTTGCTTGAGTCTGCTCTTAATTCCTTGGCTTGATCAGGCGGTTTCAAATGCGCTTAAGGCACTAGTGTTGCTCACATCTACTTCAGACACCGTCGCTCAATTCTACTGTTGGCAGTGGCAGATTTGTGTAAAAATCGACAATCTTCTTCATTATTTCTTCCAAGTTCGAGAATCTCCTTGCCATGTACAAGAATTGCCCCTCCAGGGATTTGAACTCCCTCTCCATTGACGAGTCCAGTCCATATCTAATTTTGCTCACCCCTTTCTCTAGTTTCTTTCCCAAAATATCAAATTTCTTGGCTTCAATTACTCCCAGAACCGTTTTAGATCACAAAAGTTGAAACTGTGATCCCATCGTTGGCTTCCCAGCTAGTTGAAATTTCGATGTTAGGTCGAGGGCATGCATCTGCTCCCCACGATCTCCTCGTTGGCTTCCCAAACAAGATAAACGACGACTGTATCATGCGTCTGGAAGCTGCGATCCTCGCGGCACCGTCGTTTGTTTTCTTGAAATATTGCATTTTGCTTTAAAGTGTCAAAAATGTTACAAAACTATGCATGCGTCATTTATCACATGCAAAAATTCAAGTCTTTGCCGATCTCTCCTAGACCCTAATTGATGCCGGAGTTATCCGAAACTATAATAGAACAACAAATATTTTTACTTAACGCAAATAAACGGTTACAACCAATACACTTGAAAGGAGAAATATAATGATACAACACAGGCAAACATAACTAAAGTGTATTCCAAGGGAGGTGGGGTTTGCTAAGTGGATCAAAATGACTGGCTGGGGTGGCGACAAAAGGGAAATACTAGTGGTAGCAATGGGGAGGTGTAAAGATGCAGGGACAACAAGTATGGTGGCTGTCTTTGGTGATGGCGGCGAGGAGTTGGGGTAGATAGCGGAGGGACAGAAGGAAGGTGGTGTTTCCTGGTTGTTTTGGGCGGCAACGACTAGGAACTAGTGGCGATTTGGGTGGCAACAACGCCGAAAGAAATTGGAAGGCGGCTGGGGGCTGCAGAAAATAGCAATCAGAATGCTGTTACTTGTGGTTGTGGCGAGATTTGACAATCCGAAGAGATGTGGAAGGATGCGGAAAGGTTAGGGGAAAGATAGTCACCATATCGGGAGAGAAGTACTGCCGGAGCGCCACCCAATCCCTCAGATATTGTGCTCGAAAGGGAAAACTGTTGTTGGGGGCTGTTCGGACAAAAATCTGAAATCTGGAAGGCAAAAACTGGCTCTAACCAAAATAATTAGCACCTTTATATAATGAGGAGTAGTAGTTAGAATAGGTAGTGAATAGAAATTGAAAGGTGATGGAAAAGGAAGGAGATCGACAAGGAAAGTGCTAGAAGATGTAGGGCTTGACAATGCAAAAAATCAAATAGGATATAGGGACTGCGGTAGTAGAGCAACTGCAGTACAACGTCCTGGTAAGCTCTCGCGCCGCTAACCCTAAGAATCAAAACGATAATCACATAGCATGGCTTAAATCTAAGCATAATAAGCACTTTTTATACCCACAATATAACTAATAAGAGATTAAATTGCTTTTAGGTGCCGATCTAACATAGATTGTGTCTCTAATCTTTTTTTTTTGGCAGTTAGCCCAGCCCATATTATTGTTTATACAACTTTTGCATTCTTTTTCCCTTTCTCAGACACATGTTGCCTGCTCTTTAGTAATCATTCACATAGACATGCACTTATTATTAAAGTGCGTACAATCACATGTACAGGAATATGCACCTCTTTCCTAAAATCTATTATGAGATTGTCAACTAAATATCAAGACTTGAAAAGAACAATTGAACCCAAAAGAGTTCAGTTTTTACTGGTTTTGAAAATTTGGGTTGTTTGAGGTAGAGTCTCCGTGAATTCAGTTCGCAATAAATGAATCCTGAAAAAATGGAAACTGGTGGCTTTAGTTAGTTATGTGAATTGAAACTTCTTTTGAAACACATCCCCATAGGTAATAATCCCCCTTTTAGGTTTTTAATTAAGGAAAACATATGATCTTAGATTTTGAAGAACTTTCTTTATGACAGCTTTCTCGCATGTTAAGGTTTTGCCTTCCTGCTGTGCAGACATGGGTGCTGTGATGGATAGTAAATGCTGCTAAGACCTCATGGTTCCATTGTCTAGTGTGTATCAAGTAGATGCCAATTTCAATTCTTATGGAGCCGTGATTGTGACAATATATCTCAAAGTTAGGGAGCAATGCGTTGCATCTACGGTCATTAGTTCAAAGGTTTTTTGACCATTGGCACCAATCCATTAGGCTATTCAAGACTTGTGGCGTTTTAGCGATTGAGTTCTAGCCATGATTGTTGGGCACCTTGTTAGCAACCATAGGTTGCATCATCTAAGAGACCTCCGAAGAGCTAGGGTTGGAGTGAAATGACTGAAGTGACTATTTATCATCACCTGTAAGAGTGGAAGATATTTCTCTGCGGCTGGGATCATTTTGTTTTGTACGCTAGTGCTTGGGAGTGTAGATGCTCGTAATACTTTTTAAGTAGCAGTTGATTTAGATTTTATACTACTCCTTGGTGTGGAAATCAAAACAATTCATATTACCCATTGGGCAGAAGTTGAAGTGGTTTGTCACCTCTTAGGCTGGAATATGATCGCCATAATTGATTTTTTGTTATTCTAGTCGTAAGAGTTTAGCATCCTCGTGGATGAAGTCTAGATCATCTTAATGTTGATGTAAATGTGTCGTTTATTTTTTCTGTGTTCTTTGAAGCTCTTTGGTTATGGGTATATTTATTTATGCTAGACCTATTTTATTTTTTAACACAATGTAATGTCTTAGCAACCTCTAAGTGGGTATCTTTGCTGCGCTAAAATTTTTAACGCTTGCCTATTTGGCTGTCGGCGATAGCTTTATTGAAGCTTTTTGATTTGGAAATGAATTGAAATGCTTTGGAGGTAGCCTAAAAGTTAAATCAGATGGTCAGTTGACTTAACTTTTTTGAGGTTCAAGTGTCCTAATCTTGACCCCTAGGATTTCCCTTATTTTGTCATGTTTTTTAATATTTTCTTAAAGATTTTTAAATCATTGGTGAATTACATTGTTATTTTAGCATTAAATTTTTTTAAATCGCCATAACAGCTAATTGAAATTTAGATCTCTTTTAAGATGCCATATCAAATTTTTTTAGAAAATTTTTTTTTCAGTATTTCAGTAAATTTAAAGTACTTTTGGCAATTGAAATGCGTTTTATTGAATTTAAATATTTTGATGTAGATTTTTAATCTTGTAATGTTTGAATGACATTTTGTATTTACAAAATTGTCTAGTTTGGTAATATTTTTGTTAATTTTTTTGAATTTTGTAACATTTTGTGTGGACGAGTCATTATTTGGAGAAATCATTAGTTGCAAATTACAAACATAGCTCTATGTGTGGATTATTGGAGTACATAACTGTGCACTCAAGATTTGACTACACAAACTACTACAACTATTATATATATATATTATGATTTGACACGTAGTTTATTGACTTGCCTGTAGATTACTATGGTGTTGTTAACCGGTTTGGGGTCCCATTCCTACCCCGCATCAATCTACTGGGGTTGGCAGAGCTTCGACCACATCCATCAAAATTTCTGACTCATGATATCGCGTCATGTCAAATACATTGAAGATGACAGAGTTGTTGTAAGCTCACTGGATTTAAGTGCCTTCGACCTTCGACATCAAGAGGATACATTTGCTTGATGCGATATGAGCCTTGTTTAAGGTGTTGAAAAAAAATATTTAGTGTTGATTTTGAAAATTTGTAAGGGATAATTAGGGTTAGGTCAAGATTTGGCGGGTTTAGATTTTGGAGGTGAAAGATGGTGCATGAGACTGATTTATGACACAAAAAAAATATTTAGGGTTGTTTTTGAAAATAAGCATGGGGGAATTTGGGTTAGGTTAAAATTTGGCTATGGTTTGGTGGATTTAGGTTTGAGAGGATTTTGGTAACCCTAAGATGGAACTATGGTTTGGCAAGCTTTGTTACTAAATAATGCCAGAGAGTTGGTGGTTAGAAAAAATTCCACGAAAAAAAAACTAAATAATACCAAAGAGTTACTAAATCACCATCTGAAGGATTGACAATGGAAGGATACATTTGCCCCCATACAATAATGTGGATACATATGTGTCTTCTTTTGTGAACCTTGAAGGGGGCACATACCCTCACAAAACTCAAATGAACAAAAGTCCCCTAATACAATAAACAATCACATTATTTATAATCAACAAAGGATCTAAACCTAATAAAAGTACACAAACGAAAGTACCCTTGCTACTATTAAGAGTGGCGGCAACCCTAGCCTTAGATTTTCAACCTACCCTTGCTCCTATGAGGAGTGACCGGTCAACCCTCCCCCACTTGGATTTAACCGGTCTTGGGTCCTCTACTCGCCCTGCATCAGGTGTTTTTATTAACCAAAGTGCTAATAGTTGCAATCGTGCGGCTAACTTTTGTGCCAATTTGGCTTTAGATGCTTTATATATATATTGTTTAAAAGCATGTGAATGATCACAATGCTCTTTCTTTTATTCTTATATATAATAAGTCATGTTTTTGTACTTAATAGATGCATACTTGCATATTTTTTATAATTTTGACTTTTATTATTGCAATAATTGCAGACTTAGAAAAAACGGTAATAATATTTGAATAAAATTATTTATGTATAAAAACATTCATTAACAATTATAAAACATGTAATATGATTTAAAAATTGATATAAAATAGAAAAAGGGGTATAATACTTAAAGAAAAATATTAAAAGTAAACCTCTAAATTAAAATTTTAAATAATTTTTAATAGTCTTCTGCAATAATTAAAAATTTAAAATTAAAAGAAAAAATCATAACAAAGTATAATTTATAAAACATAAATAAACTAATAAAGTAGCAAGTTTCATAAAAGAAGCTTATTTAATTCAATTGTCTTCATCTTCTATTTTATTTACATAATCCCATTCTCCTTTAGTTGGAATTTTTTAATCTTCAAATTTTTCTTGTTCCTCTTTTTTTTCTTCATCTTCTTCTTATGAAAAATTTCAGTTGCTTTGTTTGGCACAAGAGAGTGAATACATGCCGAGATGAACTCATCATCATTGTAAATTAACAACTTTTTTGCCCTACTAAATCTTTCAGACCATTTTCATATAATTTTTCTTAAAGCCTCTTCAATTTGCCTCCAAGATCTTCATCACTAAATTGATGCTCACTATTATCCTTCATTTCTTCAATCAATCACTCATATCTGTTGCAATTGTGTTAAAATTGATCAGATCAATAATATCTCTCTTTCTCTTTAAAATTTGATTGTTTTTGATGAAAAATATAACATTTAAGTTCTTTTTGATTTAGTCAATTTTTTGTCTTTTTTTTTGTTAGAATCTATAAAAATTAAAATAAAAGCATAAAATATATAAATTGTTTAATATGTTTAAAATTTTTAAATTCTTAACAGGTTCAAAGAGACTCGAATTTGTCTCACAACTAGTAGCACTATAAACCAATACACCAATGCACTCAATGAACAACTTGAACTCGTCTCGATTAAGGCTCGATCATGCGTTCAAATTAGTATATAAACAAGCTTGAAAAATTATTGAAAACTCATTCGTTTATGAACATAGTCAAACTTGTTCGTTTATATTCACGAACAAACTCGTTTGTTGTTCAACAAGTAACATATTAAATATTCAATATTATGCTGATTAATTACTCGTATTATATATGTGATATATTATTTAGATAAAATTTAATTAGTTATAATTTATTTTTTTATATCAAAATCTAGCTTCTCGTTTGATTTTTTAGTTTGTTTAAATACATGTTCAATTGTCATAAACAAATCAAGTTCAAACATTGAAAAAGTTAAACAAATCAAGCTTGAACAATATATGAAAGCTCGACACAAGCTCNTCTGACAGGGGCTGTTGAAAGCATGGAATACGAGAATAGAGGAAATTCTTCCGAAGTGTCAAGAGATTATATCTGCCAGTCAGAAGAAGAAAGGGCCTCTGTCCTTTTTGTTTAAAGGAATTGTTCTGTCAACGAGGTAATAATTTTATTGAACTTCTTTTTTAAAGTATACATTTCTAAGGATTGCTGGTAATAATATTTGAACCGTGCCCTACTTGTGTGCCCTTTTGATGTTATTGATTGTAAAATGATATGGACTTTCGTAGAAATTAGGGCAATACAAATTACTGTAATTCATCAACCCAAAACAACACAACACAATGCCATACATAATAGATAAACACCTAAAATTTAAGAGGTGGGTTAATCTCTCCTAACACCTATAATTTGAGAGGTAAACAATCTCCAAAGCCAACCATGAACAACTTATAATTAAACGAAGCCAAGTCCAAACAATGATATACGTGGCTTGGCTCGACTTGATTACAGTTCTAACCATAAATTAATTTTAATTTTTCTACAACATTTTTTTTTATAAATTGGAGTTAATGTATCATAAATCGTCCACTATTTCGCTGTTATAATTATAATATCACGCTAAAAAGATATTTAATTAAAGACAATTAAAGTAGAAATGTAACCGTGGAATTTTTTATATCTTTGTTGTAAATGGTGTATTCAATTGCACAAAAATCGCCATCGTAATTATAAATAGAAAGTTCTTAATTTGTTGTTATTTTTTTATTTGGATGTTCTATTAACATGATAATAATTGCGTGGGCACTTTCCATCAGTTGTGCATTCGATTATGTATTAGTCTTTATTATAAAAAATTCTGGGTTAAGTAATATTTAGCTTGATGCGATGACTCTAGAAATTGATACCTCCATCTATTATCAATAATACATAATATTTGTTTGTACTTTTTTTAGTTTTTTTTCTAAATGCATCACTTATTATTCATTGACTTTAGAAATTGCGTCATAAATATAATTTATTGTAGTTCAATTTTCATAGTTTACCAATCTTAATATTTCACAATTGACTTGTATCATTTAAAACGACGACATGTCATTCGAGAAGGTAGTCTTAAATGATCTTCTTAGACTTTTCATATATATCAACATTAAATTTGGACTCATTTCAATCTTTAGAAAAAAATATACGACTTAGCGTTTTTTATATATATTGGCAAGTGTGAGAAATGAAATTGCAAAGCAAGTGTTGGTCGCACCAAATTTGCANATATATATATATATATATATATATATATATATATATATATATATTTATATTTATATTTATATATTATGATTTGACACGTAGTTTATTGACCTGCCTCTAGATTACTATGGTGTTGTTAACCTGTTCGGGGTCCCCTTCCTTCCCCGCATCAATCTACTAGGGTTGGCAGAGCTTCGACCACATCCATCGAAACTTCTGACTCATTATATCGCGTCATGTCAAATACATTGAAGATGTCAGAGTTGTTGTAACCTCACTGGATTTGAGTGCCTCCGACCTTCGACTCTTGTCTAAGTGGTATGGCTAGAGTTAAGTTTGAGAGGTAAAAGAGGGAAAATGAGCCTTGTTTAAGGTGTTGAAAAAAATATTTGGTGTTGATTTTGAAAATTAGTAAGGGATAATTAGAGTTAGGTCAAGATTTGGCTATGATTTGGTGGGTTTAGATTTTGGAGGTGAAAGATGGTGTATGAGGCTGATTTATGGCACAAAAAAAATATTTAGGGTTGTTGTTTTTGAAAATAAGCATGGGGGAATTAGGGTTAGGTTAAAATTTGGCTATGGTTTGGTGGATTTAGGTTCGAGAGGATTTTGGTAACCCTAAGATGGAACTATGGTTTGGCAAGCTTTGTTACTAAATAATACCCGAGAGTTGGTGGTTAGAAAAGATTCCACGAAAAAAAAAACTAATAAAACAATCCAAGACGAAAAGAAACTAGAATGAAGACAAGATACTCTAATCAAATAGAAGATGCAATATATAAGAGTTTCCTACATCTCGCAAATGAACATGATAAATAAATCATCATCCGAAGGATTGACAATGGAAGGATACATTTGCCACCATACAATAATGTGGATGCATATGTGTCTTCTTTGTGAACCTAGAAGGGAGCACATACCCTCACAAAACTCAAATGAACAAAAGTCCCCTAATATATTTATTTTGTATAAAAGCATGTGAATGATCACAATGCCCTTTCTTTTATTCTTATAGATAATAAGTCACACTTTTGTACTTAATAGATGCATACTTGCATATTTTTTATAATTTTGACTTTCATTATTGCAATAATTGCAGACTTAAAAAAACGGTAATAATAATCGAATAAAATTATTTATGTATAAAAACATTCATTAACAATTATAAAACATGAAATATGACTTAAAAATTGATATAAAATAGAAAGAGGGGTATAATACTTAAAGGCAAATATTAAAAGTAAACCTCCAAATTAAAATTTTGAATAATTTTTAATAATCTTCTGCAATAATTAATTAAAATTAAAAGAAAAAGTCATAACAAAGTCTAATTTATAAAACATAAATAAATTAATAAAGTATCAAGTTTCATAAAAGAAGCTTATTTAATTCAAATGTCTTCATCTTCTATTTTATTTACATAATCCCATTCTCCTTTAGTTGGAATTTTTTAGTCTTCAAAATTTTCTTGTTCCTCTTCTTTTTCTTCATCTTCTTCTTGTGAAAAATTTCACTTGCTTTGTTTGGCACAAGAGAGTGAATACATGCCAAGATGAACTCATCATCATTGTAAATTAATAACTTTTTTGCCCTACTAAATCTTTCTGACCATTTTCAATTAATTTTTCTTAAAGCCTCTTCAATTTGCCTCCAAGATCTTCATCACTAAATTGATGCTCACTATTATCCTTCATTTCTTCAATCAATCACTCATATCTTTTCCAATTGTAATCAAATTGATCAGATCAATAATATCTCTCTTTCTCTTTAAAATTTGATTGTTTTTGATGAAAAGTATAACATTTAAGTTCTTTTTGATTTAGTCAATTTTTTGTCTTTTTTTCGTTAGAATCTATAAAAATTAAAATAAAAGCATAAAATATATAAATTGTTTAATATGTTTAAAATTTTTAAATTCTTAACAGGTTCAAAGAGACTCGAATGTCTCACAACTAGTAGCACTGTAAACCAATACACCAATGGACTCGATGAACAACTTGAACTTGACTCGATTAAGGCTCAATCATGTTCATTCAAATTAGTATATAAGCAAGCTTGAAAAATTTTTGAAAACTCGTTCGTTTATGAACATAGTCAAACTTGTTCGTTTATGTTCACGAACAAATTTGTTTGTTGTTCAAGAAGTAACATATTAAAATTTCAATATTATGCTCAATAATTACTCGTATTTTATATGTGATATATTATTTAGATAAAATTTAATTAGTTATAGTTTATTTAATTATAAATTTAATAGTAATATATTATTGTATCAATAATAATTTTAATTTAACTATAAATTATATATTTATTTTATAATAAATGAATGATAGTTTAGATTGCGATATTTATAATAAAAGAGAGTCATAAAAGGTTTTTCTTGTAGAGTTTTCATAACCTTGAATATAATGAGTTTATTTTTATGACCATTACACTGCAATTGTCAACAACATCAGTGTGTATTTTCTTATTAATGTTATTTTGTATTAATATGATTAAGTAAATAATTATTCCTAGAACTTTGAGTATCAATTTAGTTCTTCTGCTTACAAAATTTGAACTAGTATAGTCTTATCTAATTAATAAAGTTTAAAGATTTTAGAGTTTATAATCAACAAATTAGTAGCTGTGATTAGAATTGCAATATTATTTATTAAATTTTTATAGGAAAATCTAGATTCTCGTTTGATTTTTAGCTTGTTTAAATTCTTGTTCAATTGTCATAAACAAATCAAGTTCAAACATTGAAAAAGTTAAACAAATCAAGCTTGAACAATATATGAAAGCTTGACACAAGCTCAAACCAACCATGAACAACTTATAATTATATGAAGCCAAGTCCCAACAATGATATACTTGGCTAGGCTCGGCTTGATTACAATCCTAACCATAAATTAATTTTAATTTTTCGACAACATTTTTTTTATAAATTGGAGTTAATGTATCATACATCGACCACTATTTCACTGTTATAATTATAATATCACGCTAAAAAGATACAGTTAAAGTAGAAATTTAATCATGAAATTTTTTATATCTTTGTTGTGAATGGTGTATTCAGTTGCACAAAAATCGCCATCGTAATTATAAATAGAAAGTTCTTAATTTGTTGTCATTTTTTTATTTGGATGTTCTATTAACAT
Organism: Phalaenopsis hybrid cultivar; assembly: GCA_002079205.1. Lineage (NCBI taxonomy): Eukaryota > Viridiplantae > Streptophyta > Magnoliopsida > Asparagales > Orchidaceae > Phalaenopsis > Phalaenopsis hybrid cultivar. The sequence continues at coordinate 336,087 of JXCR01136374.1, read as the reverse complement.
GATAATAATTGCGTGCACATTTTCCATCATTTGTGCATTTGATTTTGTATTAGTCTTTATTATAAAAAATTCTGGGTTTAAGTAATATTTAGCTTGATGCAATGACTCTAGAAATTTATACCTCCATCTATTATCAATAATACATAATATTTGTTTGAACTTTTTTTATTTTTTTTCTAAATGCGTCACTTATTATTCGTTGACTTTAGAAATTGCATCATAAATATAATTTATTGTAGTTCAATTTTCACTGTTTACCAATCTTAATATTTTCACAATTGACTTGTATCATTTAAAATGACGACATGTCATTCGAGAAGGTAGTCTTAGATGATCTTCTTAGACTTTTCATATATATCAACATTAAATTTGGACTTATTTCAATCTTTAGAAAAAAATGTACGACTTAGCGTTTTTTATATATATTGGCAAGTGTGAGAAATGAAATTGCAAAGCAAGTGTTGGTCGCACCAATTTTGCATTATTAATATATTTCCTCGCCATATTAAGAATAAATTTTTGATTGTATACGTAACCAATTAATTCCAAAGTTATTTTTGATAATATTTTTCGCTCTACTCATCATTCTATTATCTTCTAATATAGGATCAATATAATGTATAGTACTTAGTATCCAATACATGTCTTTTTTTTTTCATTAGCATTTCTGATATTGTTCTAGGTTGAGGTGTGATAGAACACCAAATGGCATTTGGGAAGTTGTAGAATGTGTGGCTGGAGTGAGAGGATGAATGATGACTGAAAATTAGTGTGAATAGTGGTTCGAATAGTGAATTGGAAATGGTAAAATGTTGGTTTACTGCTGGAGATAGTAGGTGGTGGCTAGATGGACGTTTGCTTCATATAAAATAGTGAGCAAATGACAAATCAATGCGATGTAGACGCAATGGGGTTCCATCGCCCTCGTCTGGAAAAAATATAAACACACCACTTTCGATAGGAAGAGTCTACATCACTTAAGAGAGCAGAAACTCCGAGAGAATTCTCTCGATTCATAAAATCTAAACCACCTAATACACATATATTGAAGTCTGTTAATGGGAAATACCTTATTAGAAATTATAAAAAAATTATGAAGCAAAAATGAAGGAATCAAAGGAGGGAAACTTGCTAGAAATAAAGAAAGAAAAAAAATGGAAAAAAAAGGAAGTCAAGACTCGCAATCTTGGTGTTCCTATGATTCTTCATTCTGCAGTATTCTGTGTTGCCACAAACATGGTAGTGATGCTTCCCTTTGAATTAGACTTATACGAATAGAATGATGTGTTGATATATTTTAATTTTTTAAAAAATGTACAGTATATATGCATTTAATGATAAATAAAATAAATGGACCCGCAAGAATCGAGTTTTAGTGATTATTTGTAATCACTTTCTTTTTTTTTAACTTTTTCTCTTTGTTCATCTTACAGTTAATAGAGTTTTACCACAGTTTTTGAATATTCGGGTGCATTTATGGACTCTGAGATTATAGATCGTTCTCTGCTATCAATCCAATCATCAGACATAAGAGTGCATCATTTATCTTTTGAAAATTTTTTATGATCTTTCATATCATTCATAGTTAACTATAATTATTTTCAAGTGAATGACCTCTTAACCGATGATAAGATGGTGGACGAAAAATTGGTCCATATTTTTTAATTGCCTGAACCATATGATCAAATTTTTCCAACTTCTTTACATTAAAATAATTCCTGCTCGATAAAACCACTTAAGAATTTATTGCATAGTTTTTTATTTGATTTTTTTATCTATGTTTTCTTTAAATTCCATCTGTATCGTAATTTTCTACCTAATAATTTCTTTTTTAGGTTCGTTATAAAGAAAATTATGTATTGAACTTCTCATGTTAGATATTTTAATATTATCTGATTCAGAACTTGATTCAAATATTTTTTTATCATAGTATAAAGGCGGTTGAATATTTTTTCTTCAATTATATCAATTATCTTCTCATTATCGTCCATATGCAGATTCTATTTGGATTTTCTTACTCCTTGATAAGCAAACAACGTCTCTTTTAAAGCCCAATATACAAAATTATATTTAATGGCATTATTTATCTTTTGATTTATTGAAAGGGCCAAGAAATAAAGTGTTTTTTGGCTCGAGATATATCTCTATCTATCTTCTTATCACCATAATCATTTATATGACAAAGTGTAATAGATTTAGACTTTTATTTTGTATATTTTCAAGTTGGATATTTTCTCATGTTTGAATCGATCATACTTAAATTGTTTTTATATACAAATTAATTGTAATTATAATTTGCACAAATAAAATATTTTCCTCTTTGCAATGAAAATTCAAAATATGTTAATTTAAAATTTTAAAAATGGAATAAAAATTAACATAAGGCATTTAAGTGTGGGATGCTATTTAAAAGATACTTTCGAATTTCTATTATACTATAATTGATTAAGTTAAGTTTATTCTTTTTATTGTTGTTGTTATTATTATTATCATTATATAAATTTAAATTTAAGATAAAAATAATTTAAACTATTTGCTACGAATAAGATATGAATAGAACATAAATTGATGGTACATACAAATAAAAACAATCTATTTTTATCGTTATACCTGCTCACATCACCCCTGCATACCACGCAATTTTTATAAATTTACATGTCTAAGACCTTTTTTTTCTCTTTATATTACCCAAATCTTTCATTTCAAATAAAAAATATCACTATTTTAACTAAAAAAAAAAAAAGGTAATTGCACCTTTTCATACATAGGTATGGTGGCATGCATGTAAAGGGTTAGATATGTAAATACATAAAAATTGAGTAGTATGTATGTAAATAAAAGAAAGCATGTGACTAATAGGAGTGCTATTCATTGTGGTGATTATAGTAAAATGCAGATGTGGAAGAATTGCTAAATAAAATAAAGCATGTGACTAATAGGAGCATAAATTTTGTTTACCCTCTTCCGAGCGTGTAAATAAGTTAGGATTAACTTAGTAATTGGTCCAGACTGTCACCATAGAATCCTCCAAGTTATCCACCAATAAATTGATCTCCCTAACATTTGCATCTCCCCATAATGTACTTTGATTCTGACATTATATTTCAATATGATTTTCTAGTCGTTTGTGTCATAGCTCTTCCGACTCTTTACGGGTTACAACATATTTTAACTGATCAATTGACCAGATTGAAAAATAAACTAAGTTCAAAAGGAAACCATCACAAATATAGATAAAAGATTATTTCATATTCAATCCAACAATCCTTCATGTTTACTACATCACTACGAAGAAAAGCAAGAGATTCTACTCAGAATTCATGGATAAAACAAAACAAGAATGCCTTGAATTAAAGAGATTCAACGTACTGGTGTATTATGAACAAAAACACAAAGAAATTTATCTCTCTCCCTCAATCTTTTGGAGAGTGCTTTACCAAATTATTTTGCTCCTCTCCTGCAACTCTTTACACAATAGTAAATACAAATCACAATACTCATACCCTAGACTTGCATAGAACAAGCCTATGAACTCTCACGTTAATGGAGATCTCTCTCAAGTGTTGCTAATCGAAGAGTTCTTCCTCCTTTTCACAAGCTTATGAACTCTCACAGAGACATTGCATAGATCTCTCTCAGTCTAATCCAAGTGTTGATCCAGAGTTCTTCCTCCTTTTCCTTGGGCGTCTTCCCTTGTTTTCTCTTGTAAGTGCTCTTAAAGAACTCCCAATAACTGCCTTGATTCGCCCAAAAATCGTCTTGATTTTTCCAAAAACTGCCTCGAAGTGATGGCTAAAACTGCAGAAAACCGTGTAAAATTTGGTACTGGCGCCTAAGCGCCACGATATATGGCGCCATAGCCTTGGCCTTCAGAATTGGTGCTATGGCACTCTGTGTTAGCGCCAACTTCCCGGGCTGCTTTTTGGTGGCTGGCGCCTAGGCGCCGCTCTGTTTTGGCGCCATAGCCTTGCCTTCAATGGATTGACGCCTAAGCGCCAAGCTTCTGACACCATGGCCTTGACCTTTGGTTGATTGGATTGGAGTCTAGGCGCTCTGCTTCTTGTGCCCAAGCGCTCTGCTTCTGGTGCTAGGATTTTGGTTTTGGTGGATTGGCACTTAGGCACTACAATAGTGGCGCCATGGCCTTGTCTTCACAAATCCTATATATATTTTTTAAAATCTTTTCATTTTCGCTCCATGTTCCTTTCAGTTCGTTTCAATACTAGTATCTGTTAAACCTTCAGGAAAAATATAAAAATATATTTCTTTAAAGTGCAATATAATCCAAGAAGATGTGCAAAACATAAAGAATTGCATGCAATTATTTCACATATCTTGGGGTCGGCTACATGGATCTTTTTTCTCCATCGGATCTTATTTTGTGTCATATTTTCATTTAATTCTAATAAATTAATTCATCTTTTATACAATATCCCCAAGTCATCTTAGGTCTGCCTCTGCCTTTCTTAATGTATGTTGAATATAAAACATCTGCTCTGCCAATCGGATCATCAAATGGTCGACGTTTAATGTGACCAAACCATCTAAGACGACTCTCTCTAATTTTGTCCTTCACTGATGCTAGAAAAACCCTATCACAGATATATTCATTTCACATTTTGTCTGTAAGTGTAAAATCGCTCATCCACCTAATCATTCTCATCTCGGCAACACATAAATTAGACTTATGCTTCTCTTTTAATGACCAACATTCAGAGCCATATAGCATTGCAAGTCTCACCACCATCTTATAAATTTTTTTTTCCGTCTAAGTGGTACTTTTCTATTACACAATAGTCTCGAAGCATTTCTTCATTTCAACCAACCAACTTGAATTCTACTAATAACATCCACATCAATATCACCATCACTTTGAACAATAGATCCGAGATATCTAAAGTGTTCACACCTTTTAAGAATTTGATCATTCAAAGTTACATTTCTGTAACTAGAGCTACTGCTAAAATTACATTACATGTATTCAGTTTTAGTTCTACTCAAACGAAGGTCTTTAAACTCCCAGGTAGACCTCCATAGTTCAAGTTTTTCCTGAGCTTTTTCTCTCATCTTATACACGAGAAGGATATCATCAACAAAAAACATGGATCAAGGTACATCCTCCTATAAGAGTCTAGTAAGAACATCCGTGCAACAACAACAACAAAGCCTTAATTTCACTACGAGTGGTCGGCTACATGAATTCTTTTTCTCCATTGCCTATAAGGTACATCCTCCTATAAGAGTCTATTTAGTGTCATATTTTCATTTAGTTCTAATAATTAAGGTCATTTTTTATAAAATAAGTCCAAGTCTTCCTAGGTCTAACTCTGCCTTTCTTAACATAACTCAAATCTAAAACATCTACTCTCCTAATCGAATCATCAGATAGTTGACGTTTAATGTGACCAAACCTTCTGAGACGACTTTCTCTAATTTTGTCTGTCACTGGTGCTACACCAACCCTATCACAGAGATATTCATTTCGCGTTTTGTCTCTAAGTGTAAAACCACTCATCCATCTATCATTCTCATCTTGACAACATTTAACTTAGTATTATGCTTCTCTTTTAAAGGTCAACATTCCACGCCATAGAGCATTGCTGGTCTCACCACCATCTTATAAAATTTTCCTTTCAGCCTAAGAGGTACTTTTCTATCACACAAAAGGCCAGAAACATTCCTCCACTTCAACCAACCAACTTGATTTCTACTGTTAACATCACCATTTATATCACCATCGCTTTGAAAAGCAGACCCGAGATATCTAAATCATTCACACCTTTTAATAACTTGATCATCCAAAGGTACACTTCTGTCACTAGAGCTACTACTGCTCAAATTACATTCCATGTGTTCAGTTTTAGTTCTACTCAAATGAAGGCTTTTAGATTCCAGTGAAGACCTCCATAATTCAAGTTTTTTGTAGGCTTTTTCTCTCGTCTTATCCTCGAGAAGAATATCATCAACAAAAAGCATACACCAAGGTATATCCTCTTGTGAATGTCCAATATGACCATCCATAGATAAAGTAAAAATATATGGGTTTATAGTCGATCCCTGATGTAATTTAACAGAAATAGGAAAATAATTTGTCAATCCTCCTTCAGTTCAAACACAAGTAACAATTCTAGTATACATGTCTTTGATGACTTGAATATAAGTCATATCAACACCTTTCTTCTCAAGAACTCTTCAAAGGATATCTCTTGGAACCTTATCGTAAGCTTTTTCTAGATCAATAAGAATCAAATGTAGATCCTCCTTATTATCTCTGAACTTATCCATCAGACCTCTCAATAAATGTATAACTTTCATAGTAGACCTGATTGGCATAAATCCAAATTGATTATGAGAAATCTTTTAAATACGTTTTAACCTATGTTCAGTTACTCTCTCCCATAAGTTTAAAGTATGACACATCAACTTAATTCCTCTATAATTAATACACTCGTGCATCCCCTTTATTCTTAAAAATTGGGACCAAAGTACTCTTTCTCCACTATTCAGGCATCTTTTAAGTTTTTAAAATAATATTAAAAAGTTTAGTAAGTTAAGAAATTCCCACATCTAAAAATTACCACACTTCAATTGGGATATCGTCAAGTTCTACAAACTTTTCACGTTTGGTTTTCTTTAAAGTCTCCTCAACTTCTTTTTTACTAATGCGACGGTAAAATTGAAACATTTTATTATTATTAACGATATTAAGATCACTATGGTCGATAATATTTTTCTGAAACTTCATTAAAAAGTTTATCAAAATAACTCATCCACCTATGTTGAATTTTTTTTTTTAAGGAAAAGCACTTTTTGATTTTCATCTTTAATACATTTTATTTGAGTTAAATTTTTTCTTCTCTTTTCTCTTTGTTTGACTATTTTATACATATATTTTTCAACATTCTTAGTATCTAATCTCTTATAAAGATAACTAAAACAAATTTTTTAGCGTCATAGATTGTTATTTCAGGTTCCCTGTGAGCCGTTTGATATTTTTTCCAGTTCTCTAAGTTTTTAAATTTAAACCAATTTTTATAGCATAACTTCTTATATTTTATCTTTTCTTGCACATTATTATTCCACTACCAATTATTTTTATTTATGGAAACTTTTTCTTTTGATTCTTCATGTACATCTTTTGCTACTTGTTTAATCATATTATTTATTTTATCCCACATGACATTTACTTCTTCATTAACATCCCAAAATTTTAAATGTTGAATTTTACTCGTAAAAATAATTTTTTATGTCTTTTAGGTTACCTCGCCTTGAGTCCTGGTATTCTTTATTTTACAACTCTTCATTTTAAAATTTAAAACTAATAATTGATGTCGGGTGCTTAAATCATCACTTGGAATTACCTTACAATCTTTACAATCTCGACGATCTCTTCTTCTCTTAAGTAAATAATCAATTTGTGTTATATTAGATCCATTCTTTTAAATATAAGATGCTCATCTATTTTCTTCAATAAAGTATTAGTAATAACAAAATCATATGCTAAAGCAAAATCTAAAATGACTCTATCTTCTTCATTAGTAACTACAAAACCGTAGCCACCATGAGTATTTCTGAAATCTTCTACCACTCTACCGCCATGTCCATTTAAATCTCCTCCAATAAGAATTTTTTTTTCAAGAGGTATCATTTGTATTAAATCTTTTTAAGTCATTCCAGAATTTATTTTTAGATCGTATATCTAAACCTACCTGAGGAGCATAAGCACTTAAAATATTAAAAATCTTAGTATCAATGATAATCTTAAGAGCTATAATATTGTTTCCAACTCTCTTAATTTTTACAACTTTATCTTTCAAACTTTTATCTATAATTACACCTACACCATTTTAAGTGTAAGGTAATTATTGGAATTACCTTACAATAATTAAGACCAACCATAACTAAAACAAAAAGATATGGGCTTAAAGTTGTTCCCTGATGTACACCAACAGAAATAAGAAATTATTTGGTCAATCCTTCGTTTTAACAAAAGTAACAGTTCTTGTATACATATCTTTAATGACTTGAATTTAAGTCATATCAACATCTTTCTTCTCAAGAACTCTCCAAAGGATATCTCTTGGCACCTTATTGTAAGCTTTTTCTAAATAAATAAAAATCATATTTAGATCCTCTTTATTATCTCTGAATTTCTCCATCAAACCACTCAATAAATATATAGCTTCCATAGTAGACCTACCCGACATAAATCCAAATTGACTATGAGAAATCTTTGTAATATGTTTTAATTTATGTTCAACTTTCATCTCTTATAATTTTAAAGTATGACACATCAAGTTATATCCTTTATAATTGGCACACTGTTGTGCATCCTCTTTATTCTTAACAATGGTGATCAAAATACTGTTCCTGCACTTCTTAAGCATCTTTTTAGTTTTTAAAAGAATATTAAAGAGTTTAGTAAGCCAAGAAACTCTCAAATCTCTTAAATATTTCCACACTTTAATTGGGATATCATCAGGTCCTACAGACTTTCCACCGTTGGTTTTCTTTAAAGCCTCATCAACTTTCTTTTTACTAATGCGACGACAAAAATGAAACTTTTTATTATTATTAACGATATTAAGATCCCTAAGGTCGATCATATTTTTCGAAACTTCATTAAAAAATTTATCAAAATAACTCACTCACTATTTTGATATCTTTTTCTAAAAAAAACACTTTTTATTTTTTATTATTATTACACTTGAGTTAAATCTTTACTTTTCTTTTCTCTTTGTTTGACTAGTTTATACATATGTTTTTCACCCTCCTTAATATCTAATCTATTATAAGTTCACTAAAATTAGAATATTTTGGGTCACGAATTGTTCTGTTAGACTCTCTATGGGTCTTTTGATAATTTTCCGGGTTCTCTGAGCTTTTACAACAACAACAACAATAACAAAATCTTAATCCCACTACGTGGGGTCATCTGCATGAATCCTTTTTCTCCATTGCGTCCTATTTAGTGTCATATTTTCATTTAGTTCTTATAATTAAGATCGTTTTTTTTTGCAATAAGCCCAAGTTTTCCTAGCTCTGACTCTGCCTTTCTTAACATAAGTGGGATCTAGAACATCTACTCTCCTAATCAGATCATCAGATGGTCGACTCTTAATGTGACCAAACCATCTAAGACGAATTTCTCTAATTTTGTCCGTCACAGAAGCTACACCAACCCTATCATGGATATATTCGTTTCACATTTTGTCTCTTAAGTTTAGAGCCACTCATCCACCTAATCGTTTTCATCTCGGTAACACTTAGCATTATGCTTCTCTTTTAAAGGCCAACATTCAGCGCCATGGAGCATTGCAGGTCTCAGAACCATCGTATAAAATTTTCCTTTCAGTCTAAGTGGTGCTTTACTATCACAAAAAAAGGCCCGAAGCATTCCTCCACTTCAACCAACAAACTTAATTTCTGTTGTTAACATCCCCATCTATATCAACATCACTTTGAACAACAGACACAAGATATTTAAATAGTTCACAACTTTTAATAATTTGATCACCCAAAATTACACTTCTGTCACTAGAGCTTTTAATACTAAAATTACATTCCATATATTCAGTTTTATTTCTATTCAAATGAAGGCCTTTAGACTCCAATGTAGACCTCCATAATTCAAGTTTTTCCTTGGTTTTTTCCCTTGTCTTATCCACGAGAAGGATATTATCAGCAAAAAACATACACATAGTATTCTCTAAGCTTTTACATTTAAACCAATTTTTATAAATTACTTTTGTATATTTTATCTTTTCTTGCACATTATTATTTCACCATCAACTATTTTGTTTATAAAAACTTTTTCTTTTGATTCTCCAAGTATATTTTTTGCCACTTTTTTAATAGTTTTTGCTACTTTATCCCAGATAGAATTTGTTTTTTCATGCACATCCCAAATTTTAAAATCTTAAATTATACTCAAAAAAATTATTTGTCTTTTAGGTACCCTACAACGATGATTCCTAGTATTTTTTTTATTTTATGACTTTTCGTCTTAAAATCTAGAACTGTTAATCAATGTTGTGTACTTAAATCTTCACTTGGAATGACCTTACAAGCATTACATTCTCGACGATCTCTTGTTCTAATAAGAAATTAATCAATTTATATTTTATTTGATCAATTCTTGTAAGTCTCTTTTCTTGAATAAAGTATTAGCAATAACAAAATCATGCCCTAAAGAAAAATCTAATATAGCTCTACCTTCTTCTTTAACGGCCGCCCAAACAACTTCCTTCAGTTGTCTTCTTTGCAGTTCTCCACTTCCCAGTAGCCATCCTTTCGCTCACTTTGTCGTCGCCTCTACAATCACAGCCCTCCCCCTTCCAACTTACTATTGCCATCTAGAACCCTCGCTCTTTTCAGTCCACCTTATATTTGGTACCCTAACCGGTTGCACTCTTACTGATGTTGCTCCGAACGGGCCGCATTGTTGCCTTCATCGCGTTGGACAAAGCTCCCGTACAAATCTCTATTGCTTGCTTGCAGCCCACACCATTAGAAACCATTGTCTCATGGTTTGTTGCTTGCCAATCAGATCATCACCAATTATGTTGGAAAGCTAATATTTACTCCGCACGGTGCTTCGTTACCTCACAACGTACACTGGGATTCCGCAGTTCACGTCATTATAGGTGCTTTGTTGTGATGAGCACGGGGTGGTCGACAACGGCCGATGGTTGCAGGAACGGGTGATATTTGCCAGACCTTTGATGTAAATTATTGGTAATACCAGATTTAATCCAAATCACAGTAACATAAGCAAATATTATTACTCAAAACAGATCGGTTACAATTAAGACTCAAACGGAAACATAAAACACAACAACGTCAACATTCGGTTCTGGTCATGTAAGAATTTTCAAGGACATCGGTGCTGATGGTGCAGTGTCTAGTGTCTGAAATAGGGAAGGGGAGGTGGTCTACGAATGAAGTTAGTGGAGGAAATAGGTGAATTGCGATTGGCTACATGGAATCAAAATGGTGGTCGACGACTAGGAACCTGGGAAGGGTGGGGGAGGTCTGTTGCTGGAAGTAGGGAGGCAGGTAAACAACAAGTCGGATGGTGGCTGGTGGCTGGTGGCTGGTGGCTGGTGGCTGGAAGCAGGAAGAGAGGGAGATGGCATGAGGCTGACTGCTGGAAGCAGGAAAGGCAGGTGCCAGGTCAAACGAGGGGAAAGACTATTTATAGAGTCTTAGAGAAGTCTCTCTTCAAATAAGGAATTGAAACCACTCCACCAAACTACTTGAACAAATTTCTTCGATTGCACAGTATATTGCACACATTGGAGTGCTTTAACAATGTTAGAATTGAGTGATATTCGACTTATTGGATTAATTTCATCTAAATGTTCGATTCGACTATAAGTTTGTCAGTTTCAGAAGGCTTAGCGACTTAATTTGATCTTGATTTGACTCGATTAGACCAACTTTTGTGTCATTGTCTTTGTTTCGTCTAGCTGATCAGTTTGATTGTAAGTTTGTTTAACTCTGAGTTTTGGATGATTTTATTTGAAGTTTGAATGTTAATTGCGAAAAAATTACCTCAAGATTTGCGTGAGCCTCGACATTGGCACCGGATGATGAAATTTTTTTTATGCTTATCAGTTATTTACTGCTCTTGTGATGGCAAGTTTTTTGACAAAATGGTTATGTTCTATCATTATCATTTTCTGGGACCTATATTTGACCTAGCATCTCCCTCTCTCCTTTCTCTGTATCTACCCGATCTTCTTTGAGTCATTATTCATAATTTAACTTTCAATACTGTAATGCAGAAGGTTTGGAATACCTACATAGCTGAGATTTCATTCATCTTATCCACGTTTTTTCTACTTCATTATTTCTTAGTCAACCAATTACTATCAGTCATTTTTGAATCAGTTATTGTTCCCTATGTGATGTAAATTGTAACCTGTTCTAGATATTTCCCTAGTTGGTTTCTGAAAAAGAAGTCATAGATGCCACCTTCATGTCTTAAAATACTGTGCGGGACATTCGCACTTGTTTGACGTGGAAATCATTTCCTTTAATGTATGTCTCTTTTTAACTTAGTTGATACGAAATGGCTTGTTTTGTTGGGCTTCATTGCCTCTTCGTGATAGAATAAGCTTGGACAAAGCAGATGGGTTTTTGTTTGGGTGAGAAAGAACTACTGCATTGCTTACAATAGTTTTTTTCTGCGAAACATGAAAGCTGCTTTTACATCATACATTAAAATATTTTTGTGAAAAATAGGAAAGCTGTTTTGACCAGTTTCACTATAAGCAGTTCCGTCAAACGAAGCCTGGTAGCTAATATCTTTATGTTTTTACAGTGAATGTTGTCAGCAGCCACATGACGCAACTTTGACTGGTACCCCATGTTTGCAGTTCTACTTTGATATAGGTGGTAAAATACCTGGTGAATCTCTGGATAGAGTAATTCACATTATGGCAAATGTTGTCTGTCCTATGTTGTTGGAAACAATTATTAAAGGTAAAATGTAGTAACAAAACATTTTCTCAATTTACCTCGCTATGTATAGATATTTTTACTTTATGTATTTTTTACATATGTTGCTTATATATTTATCTAAAGTTTTGATTTCTATTATCCTATATGCTTCATGTGTAGTCCTGTTTATTTTTATCTAGTCCATCTGCTCTGAATACTTCAAATTTCTTCTATTCTCTTGCATTTATCAATAGGTGTTGAATCTTTTTCATGGTGGTGGTTCTTTTAATGCACAAGCAAAATTTAAAATAAATGCTTGATTTTCTGAAAATGAGAATATCAACATCTTCAAAAGCAAAACTTTGAATAATCAAGCTTATATCTTGGATCCAAAACAGCGCAAGGTAGCAACAATTTTTATTTGGATTAATACTCATCAAATATCTTTTGCATTCTTATTACCATATCTATCATGAAATGTGAAGGACATCCAATATACTTCAACAAATGCATTTGAATTTTTCAAACACCATGAAAGTATATATTAGCTATCAGAAGCAAATGCGACCTCATAAAAGACTTGTAAAAAAGTAGTTAAGCATTCCAACTTTTGGAAATAAACACCATCATAAGAGAGAGTAAAAAATTCATAATTCTTATCACGTTCTCAGAAGCAAATGTACAATCAATCATAATGATGCAAGGCAGGGATTGCGCGCGTGCGCGGGGGGGTTTGCTGAGCCGACCTCTGCTTGGTCCAGACGTTTTGGACTAACCGGCCCTGTGGAACCTGTTTTTCCCTTTCCTTTTCTATTTTTTGTCTTAATCCCCTTCCTTTACCATTACTATTCTTTTCTATTTCTTGCCTATTTCATGCCTTCCTTTTCTATTTCCTTTCTTATTTTGTTCTTACCCATTCTACTTATTAATCTCTATCATTTAAAGGTGGTGTTAGCTTTGGTTTGTGGTTGTTGAATTGTTTTATTAATTTAGCGTCTGTTGTAGGCGTTTTCCCTTTCTGAGGGCTATGTCTGACGACGAGAAGATTCTCTGGTTGTAACTCGTTTGAGGCGGTGATTATCTTTGTCATTCTGCAGTTCCTGCACTCACCGGTTCCATCCTCTGTTCCAAAGTGTCGTTGCTTTCATTCCCGGCTTTCAGATGCCACTGTCTCCTTCCTGCAGCTTTCAGATTGTCGCAGTCATCTCCTACATGTCCAGATTGCCACTATTCGACTCCTGCGACTTCTGAATTGCTATTGTCACCCATCCAAGCTTCCAATCTTTCGCAGAGCCCTCCAGTGCGTCTAGATAGGCTTAGGTTCTCCTTCTTGAAATCCCAAGGACCGTTGGTTCCTTCTTCAGGCTTCCACTAACAGACGACTGCTGCATTTTCCCTGCACCTCTAGAGGTGGGCCATTGACCAATTGAATACACCCTTGCAGTCGCCATTTACTGCACTTCTCCTTCGGGCTTTCTGCAAAGCTACCTATACCTGTTGTTCGCTGCATTGCCGCCTCAGCCTCCCCACCTTCCTGCAACCAGCTGCACGTGCCACTGTCCTCCTCTTTCAGCAGCCACTCACACCTATTGCTCTCCATTTTCTTCTTCTAGCGATCCCAGGGACCGCTGGTTCCCTCTTCAGGCTTCCACTGACAGTTGGTTCCCTCCTGTAGTTCCAGCCTTCCACCGCCCCTCATTCAACACTTGTAGATGGCCGATGCCTTCTTTTCGAACCTCTATGCGGGCCGTCGGCCACTTGCACTCATCCTTGCAGTCGCCGCCTACTGCAATTCTCCTCTGTGCTCTCTGGAAAGGCACCTACACCTACTATGCGCAACATCGCTTCCTCAGCCGCCCCACCTTCTTGCAACCACCCGCCCCACCTTCTTGCAACCACCCGCACCTGTTGTTGAGCCGACCCTTGCTTTGTAGAACCTGTTTTTCCCTTTCCTTTTCTATTTTTCGTCTTATTCCCCTTCCTCGCCATTACTATTCTTTTCTATTTCTTGCCTATTTCATGCCTTCCTTTTCTATTTCCTTTCTTATTTTGTTCTTACCCATTCTACTTATTAATCTCTATTATTTAAAGGTGGTGTTAGCTTTGGTTTGTGGTTGTTGAATTGTTTTCTTAATTTAGCGTCTGTCGTAGGCGTTTTCCCTTTCTAAGGGCTATGTCTGACGACAAGAAGATTCTCTGGTTGTAACTCATTTGAGGCGGTGATTATCTTTGTCATTCTGCAGTTCCTGCACTCACCGGTTCCATCCTCTGTTCCAAAGTGTCGTTGCTTTCATTCCCGGCTTTCAGATGCCACTGTCTCCTTCCTGCAGTTTTCAGATTGTCGCAGTCATCTCCTACATGTCCAGATTGCNTTGTAACTCGTTTGAGGCGGTGATTATCTTTGTCATTCTGCAGTTCCTGCACTCACCGGTTCCATCCTCTGTTCCAAAGTGTCGTTGCTTTCATTCCCGGCTTTCAGATGCCACTGTCTCCTTCCTGCAGCTTTCAGATTGTCGCAGTCATCTCCTACATGTCCAGATTGCCACTATTCGACTCCTGCGACTTCTGAATTGCTATTGTCACCCATCCAAGCTTCCAATCTTTCGCAGAGCCCTCCAGTGCGTCTAGATAGGCTTAGGTTCTCCTTCTTGAGATCCCAAGGACCGTTGGTTCCTTCTTCAGGCTTCCACTAACAGACGACTGCTGCATTTTCCCTGCACCTCTAGGTGGGCCATTGACCAATTGAATACACCCCTGCAGTCGCCATTTACTGCACTTCTCCTTCGGGCTTTCTGCAAAGCCACCTATACCTGTTGTTCGCTACATTGCCGCCTCAGCCTCCCCACCTTCTTGCAACCAACTGCATGTGCCACTGTCCTCCTCTTTCAACAGCCACTCACACCTACTGCTCTCCATTTTCTTCTTCTAGCGATCCCAGGGACCGTTGGTTCCCTCTTCAGGCTTCCACTGACAGTTGGTTCCCTCCTGTAGTTCCAGCCGACCACCGCCCCTCATTCAACACTTGTAGATGGCTGACGCCTTCTTTTCGAACCACTAGGCGGGCCGTAGGCCACTTGCACTCATCCTTGCAGTCGCCGCCTACTGCAATTCTCCTCTGGGCTCTCCGGAAAGGCACCTACACCTACTATCCGCTACATCACTTCCCCAGCCGCCCCACCTTGCAACCACCCGCACCTGTTGTTGAGCCGACCCCTGCTTGGTCCAGACGTTCTAGACTGACCGACCTTGTAGAACCTGTTTTTCCCTTTCCTTTTCTATTTTTCGTCTTATTCCCCTTCCTCACCATTACTATTCTTTTCTATTTCTTGCCTATTCCATGCCTTCCTTTTCTATTTCCTTTTTTATTTTGTGATTACCCATTCTACTTATTAATCTTTCTTATTTAAAGGTGTTGTTTGCTTTGGTTAATGGTTGTTGAATTGTTTTCTTAGTTTAGCGTCTGCCATAGGCGTTTTTCCTTTCTAAGGGCTATGTCTGACAACGAGAAGGTACTCCGGTTGTAACTCGTTTGAGGCGGTGATTATCTCTGTCTTTCCGCCGTTCCTGCACTTACCGGTTCCATCCTCTATTCCAAAGTGTCGTTGCTTTCATTCCTGGCTTCTAGATGCCACTGTCTCCTTCCTGCAGTTTTCAGATTGCCGCAGTCATTTCCTACACGTCCAGATTGCCACTATTCGACTCCCGCGACTTCTTAATTGTTGTTGTCACCCATCTGAGCTTCAAATCTTTCGCAGAGCCCTCCTGTGCTCCTAGACAGTCTGAGGTTCTCCTTCTCATGATCCCAAGGACTCCTGGTTCCCTCTTCAGGCTTCCACTGATAGTTGGTTCCCTCCTGCAGTTCCAGCCGACCGCTGCCCTTTATCCACCACTTATAGACGACTGCTGCCTTCTGCTTGCACCTCTAAGTGGGCCATTGACCAATTGAATACACCCCTGCAGTCGCCATTTACTGCACTTCTCCTTCGGGCTCTCTGCAAAGCCACCTGCACCTGTTGTCCGCTACATCGCCGCCTCAGCCTCCCCACCTTTCTGCAACCACCTGCACCTGCCATTGTCCTCCTCTTTCAGCAGCCACCCACTCCTGCTGCTCTCCATTTGCTTCTTCTAGCGATCCCAGGGACCGTTGGTTCCCTCTTCAGGCTCCACTGACAGTTGGTTCCCTCCTGTAGTTCCAGCCGATCACCGCCCCTCATTCAACACTTGCAGATGGTTGTCGCCTTCTCTTTGAATCTCTAGGCGGGCCATCGGCCTCTTGCACTCACTCTTGCAGTCGCCGCATGCTGCAATTCTCCTCTGGGCTCTCCCGAAAGGCACCTGCACCTACTGTCTGCTACATCGCTGCCCCAGCCGCCCCACCTTCCTGCAACCACCCGCACCTGCCGCTGCGCTCATCTTTCAGCAGCCAGCCACACCTGCTGCTCTCTGTTTGCAGTCACCGGTTGCAACTACCTCACCGCCGACATCTTAGGATACCCTCCCTAGGCCGTGGTCAGATCGTGCTATTTCTATCATAATTGTCTTATTTTCTTTATTGATTGTACCACTCCTTAGTTGCGTAATAAATTATGTACTTCCTCGTCGTGGGTTAACTCCGATATCACATAATATATGTGATTTTTCATCCTACGCAGATATCTTTTCGAAGTATTTTCTTCACAGTCAAATGAAATGTTATGCTTGCAATCTCAACTTTTTTAACTTTCGAATAGACTTATTCAAAATTTTGAACCCACACTTAATTGTTTCAGTAATATCATCAATCAACTTCAACCCTTTTTGCAGAAGAAGATTCAACATTTGAAAACCACATCAAATTTGGAAAAAAAACTTCATCGCATATTTGTCCTTTCTTTGCATTTACGCGCATTTTAAGAATATTAACAACAGAATCATTATATGAAGCATTATGAAAAGAAAGACACAGGTTTATCTTTAATCTTGTACTCAGGCAAAGAAACACAATATCTTAAATTGTTGGTTGATTAAACGGCAGTGTTAAAACTCGAATAACTACTGTTCTTTTGTGTAACCTCCATCTTTTATCAATCCAATGTGCTGTTATACTAGCAAACTCATCTTTTGTTGACCCATTATGCTAATTATTAGATGTTAAACAAATACAGCTAGTACTCTTCAATAATTCATACAACGCATATTTTTTCTCTTATTCATTGTAGAACATAATATCTCTTTTTAAAGTATGTCTGCTAATAGCTTTAAATTGTGGGTATATAATACTCATCAAATCTCTAAGAGCTTTCTATTTAACAAAGGAAAATGAAAATTTTCCACTAACTACAAGCACCAATACAGCTCTTAGCAATTCTTACATATCATATTTTGCATTTGTCATAGAGGAAGAACCTTCAGAATTTGTTTGACACTGAATCATGCACTGGTTTAAACTATGATTCTTTCTAGATGGGCAAATACTCGATGACAATTCAGATATGATGTTCCACTTTTTGATCCTGCACTAAATACTTTTTTACAGTTTTTGTACTTATCTTTTGTTGTGCTCTTCGTATCAAACTCTAATAATATCATTTCATCCCACACATTCGAATTTATTCTTGCCTTAGTAATTCTTTGTTATTTTTGCTAATTCTTCACATTCCAATTCATCTTGCGATCTATTATAGCTTGTCATTTTGGAAACTGACAAATTAAGTACAAAATACAATATTTATTTTGACTCCATACAATGTCATAATATAGGGAGAGAGGAAGGATGAAAAAATTGACCGCCAAGGATAAAAAAACTTTTATTAACCTATATATATATATATATATATAT